>JAUZST010053652.1:0-50912 GCA_034779995.1 Parotocinclus haroldoi | reverse complement strand
CACACACACACACACACACACACACACACACACACACACACACACACACACACACACACACACACACACAGTTTTGTCCTTCTATTATAGAGGGAACTTTTAACAGAAATACAGCTATAACTATTTCTAATTAATGTAATGAAACTTAATGTTAAGAACAATGGCCCAGAATGTATATGTATGTATGTATGTGTGTGTTGTGTGTGTTTGTGTTTGTGTGTGTTTGTGTGTGTGTGTGTGTGTGTACACAACAGGGGCCAATAGTGCATAATTTGAGCTACCTCAGTTTTAACACTGCTCAATAATATAGAGCAGACTATAGATGACTATAATGAGAAATATCAGCTCTATTTGTCATGTGCAGTAAAATGCTTAGTATTTTTTTGCAATTCATCTTTTAAATTTGTTATGTTTGGTACTTATTAATTTCACATATTTCTGGCTTCATCCAGAGTATAGCATTAGCAGCATTGGGACCCTTCCAAATGTTCCTAAAAACATATTTGCATGTATGACAGCAATTACATTCTAGTATATGATCAATTTTAGGACACACACACACACACACACATACACAAGCACATATATGTATACTCAGAAGAATACTATTTTAGCCTATGTAATTTAAGGAATTGAAAGAACATCATTTAAAATTTAGCATTAATTTACAAAGTAAAACAAAACGGAAATACTGCCATCTGCTGGTAAATTTACAAGTCGGCTTGATAAAATGTGATTAGTAGGTAAATTGTAAATTTGTTGCTCTGTCCACAGCTTGTTCAGCCATGAGAGGCTCAACTCCACTGGACGTAGCTGCTTCATCAGTGATGGACAATAACAGTCTCGCCTTGGCATTAGAGGAACCGGACCTGGAAAAGGTAAGAAACCTGATGTAATGGATGTACCAAATATTTCTTGATCTACTTGTAAATCCTGAATAGCACACTGCACAATAACCTTTATTTAATTAAAATTGTATTTCGGCTTGTACCTTGTTCAGGTGGTGACATACCTGGCGGGCTGTGGTCTGCAGAGCTGCCCAATCATGGTAGCTAAAGGATATCCTGACATTGGCTGGAATCCCATAGAAGGAGAGCGCTACCTGTCCTTCCTCCGGTTCGCTGTTTTTGTCAATGGTATGCCTCAGTGGTCTGATATCGTCTAACTCAGCACCAAGATTGAAATTTAATTACCTGCCTTACTGTGTTTTGCTTAGGCGAGAGTGTGGAGGAGAATGCCAATGTGGTGGTTAGGCTGTTGATCAGGCGTCCTGAGTGCTTTGGTCCAGCTCTAAGAGGAGAGGGAGGGCAGGGATTACTGGCTGCCATGCTAGAGGCCATTAAAATCTCTGAGGATCCTACCCTAGATCTGCCCAGCCTTCCTGAAGGAGGAGCACCTCTGTAAGCTCTTAACTTATTCAAATTCCTGAAATTGCTTTATTTGTTTGCTCTGATAAATAGCTGACAGAAGGATATATGCAAATCTTCAAATGATCTGCATTAATATCTCCATATATGTCCTTTTCCAAGCCTACATTAAAACCAAAGCAAAGATCTTTTTATTCTATTGAAAGTTAACTGTGTATAAGCAGTACATACCTCGAACAGACGTCCTCAGGACCTGCCATTTTCAGTAGCTACCTCAAGTCTGCTCAAGTCAACAGACAAACATGTCTTACTGAACTAATTATAAAGTTTTTAAAGTGATTGTTATATATAGCTAACAACTATTACTAAGTTACTAATTGGAATAGGTGTTCTAATTAATACCTTTAATTAGGATGTGTGTGTAAGAGGTTGCTCTGTTCCTAGTCTGCCACTCTTCAATGATTGTTGTAAGAACTGTTATCGTTAGTGACAACAACTGGAGCTACATCTGCAGTTGCAGTAAGGATTTTTCCTGTTTAAAAAGCCTTAAGTGTTACTCCCGCAACACAAGGGTCCAAGGCCGTCTAAGTATCCTAGCTCTGTTAGCTATCGAGAGGACACTGGTCAAGTCCCTGGAAAAGATGCATACTTGATACACAGGTCACAGATCATTTTGTTGAAAAGGAACAGAGGGCAGAATTTACGTATAAATAAGATGACAAATTTTATGATGCAAACTAAGAACGATCTTCCCCTCTTTAAGACCAGCAACAATGAGTGAACACAGTGTTTAAAAACTGCAGCACAATACGAAGAGATATAGATGGATTACAATCTGTACTGTAATTGCAGAGCTACAAAGTACTTCTATGTGGCATTTGGTACTGATGAAATGAGTATAAAACAAGCTTGTTATGAGAAGGTAGTGAAGAGTAAGAATTGAATTATACAGTGCAACTACACCGATCACAAAAAAAATCCCCTATTATTTGTGAACAGTGTTTGTGCTGCTTCTATGCATATGACAATAAACTCTTGTATTTTTAATGTAATAGAAGCTTAGTAGACATTGGAGACAAAACATATGAATAACTGAAAAAATGAAAGACCAATCAATGCATTAACTTAAAGTTTACACCCATATCCTGAAGTTCAAGCTATTCATACATGTCTTCATTCAGTGCTAACAGGAAAAGAAGTGTCTAGCCACTACCTCATATTTGCGTCCCCTGTTGCCCTAGTAAATGATTAATTACACTCATTGTGTATATGTGACAGGGTTGGGGAGGACGGAGAGGAGGAAGAGGTGTTACACATGGGTAACTCCATCATGTCTTTCTACTCTGCCCTAATCGATCTGCTCGGACGCTGTGCCCCTGAGATGCATGTGAGTTCTCCTTTCACAGGACTGAAGCAGGAGAACTACACTTAAAACCTTAACTGTAAAAGAAAAGCTGTTGTAATAAGTATTTGATATGAGTGTGCCCAGTGCCCAGGTATTTTCTACAATAACTTAAATCATCTAAATGTATATTCCTTTAAAATATTACTGTTTCGTGTAGTAAATTAGTGCTTGTATTCTGATGTATTCTGTAAGACTTGATAATTAACTCTTTATTAATATTGTGTTACAGTTGATTAACAAGGGCAAGGGCGAAGCTTTACGTATCCGTGCCATCCTGCGCTCTCTAGTGCCTACAAAAGATTTAGTGGGAATAATCAGCATACCCCTGAAAGTACCAGTGATCAACAAAGGTTAGGTTTCATTCATCTTTTATTTGCTACTTGAATTTAAAATGTTATTATACCAATATTTTATTACCATTTATTACTCTTGCAGTAATGTGTATATATACTTATATTTTACAATATTGCCATTGCCTTCTAGATGGTACTGTTACTGAGCCAGATATGAATTCTAGTTTCTGTCCTGAGCACAAGTCGCCAATGGTCCTCTTCCTGGACCGTGTGTATGGGATTGAGGACCAGAGCTTTCTACTAAACCTGCTAGAGGTGGGCTTCCTTCCTGATCTCAGGGTCTCTGCATCCTTAGACACGGTGAGTGAATCTGTGGGAGTGGAGTGTTAAGGAGTCAGATTTTCATGTTTTATTACACTGGTGTTATGAGATAAATCAGCAATTCTCAACCAGGAGATACTAATAACTACAAATAATATATTTTAATGCTAATAAGTGTGGGACATGTTGACTATTCTCTATGTTCAAAATGCTACAAAGAGCACTATTAGCTTATGGGGAACAGAGCTGGTGAGTGTGTGAAACAAATTTGGATACTTCCTTACATGCTCTGCTCATTCCTGTGCAACAGCAGATTCCATCACATTAATGCAAATGTACGTTGTCGAATGGCATGAGATCCATTTGCTAGTGATGTTATTTGTGATGTGATGTGCTTAATATAATTAATATTGTGCATTAAAAATGTGTCGATATGGCAATCACGCCAAATAAGACATGATCGAAATGATATTTATTCAAAAGTATTAAAGATTATGATTAAAATAAAGATGCTTTTATTATCCCACGGGCACAGGTACATATATAGGCATTCTTGTGCAGGAAAACTCAAAAAGCTAAACAAAAAGGGAATAAGAATATATTGAATCTGGGACTGTGCTGAGATTGCTTGGCTAAAACCATTTTTTTTCACAGCTCACTGATAATAAAGCAGTGTTTCTAATTTAATTTAGCTCTCAGTCAAAACAAAACATTCCCGCACAACACCAAAGTGGCAAATCAAATGAAAATGTACATTTACAGAGAAAACATGAAAACAGTAAAATGAATAAATAAATTCGTCTCTGTGAGAGAAGGACAAAATCGCAGTGTAAACAAGGTGCCGGTGGCACTGGACATTGTAATTCTGAAATGTTGGTTTGAAGTTGGAAAACATTTTTATACAATGCCATCTGGATTTTCCTTACTTAGTGTAACTCATGCTCTAGACATAGGATAATAGCTCGTTCTATACTTCATTAATTAGTATCATATTAAAGAACATAAATACAATACTGTTTAAACAAGTTAAATTAACAGCAGTGTGAAACAGCAGTTTTGTATTAAAAGTGGCTTAGAGGCAAGCTACATCTGCTGGAAACAGCAGTTCTTGAGGACCTGCGCCAGAAACCCTGGTTGTGGTTGCAAGGTGATAGTCAGATGGTGGGGTTAAATAACCCCAATTTGCTTTGTCCAGTGTGTACCTCAGCCTGTGCCATATGAATTCCAGAATAATCCCTGCCCACTACTGAGAAGTGGGAGTAAAATTAGAAGTTTGGCTTTTATTGTGCCTTAATATCCTGTTTATTTTCAAAATAAAAAACCCTTACACTGATATAGCCTTTTGATCCAAGGAATTGTGGCTTAAGGGTCTTGATCAAGAGCCCAACAGTGATATCTTGGCAGAGGTGGGATTTGAACCATGGACCTTTTGGTCCACATTCCAGTATCTTAACTGTTAGGCCACTACAGTCCCCACAGTTTAATGATACCACTTTTTTTCCCTACCACATATAGGAGGTATTGAGCACCACAGAGACAGCGCTGGCTTTAAACAGATACATCGGCTCGGCCTTGCTTCCTTTGCTGACACGCTGTGCGTCTCTCTTTGCTCATACGGAGCATTATGCTACGCTGGTCGACTCTACACTGTACACCATCTATCGGCTTTCTAAGGGCCGCTCACTCACCAAGGCCCAGAGAGACTCCATCGACGAGTGCCTGCTGGCCATCTGCACGTAAGGGCTCTCACTAAATCAGCATTTCTGATTTAAAAAACAAGCTCTCAATATTCACAAGTTCAATGGTTGTTCAAGCGTGAGCATTGCAGCTTTAATTGCTTTCACATTCAGACACCTGCGACCTTCAATGCTGCAGCAGCTCCTGCGCCGGCTGGTCTTTGATGTGCCACAGCTCACAGAATATTGCAAGATGCCCATCAAGGTGACATTTTACAGCTCACAAACTTCCGTAGTTTAGATTTCTAGATTTGTGAACCCACCTTTGAATTTTATCTACTGTGGGAATGTGGAAGACGTGTATGATGTGTACAAATGTGTAGAGTGTTGTGTATTTTGGGATTAAACGTTTACTTGGTGCATTTGTTAATAATAACTACAGTATGGTAATAAGTTATAAGTTATAAGAACATTAACGCAGGACCTCGATTTTAATTTGAGTTTTTCTAAGGTTTCATCGTTTTTAAGGAGTTATTCCTAGCCACCATTGATCTAGGCTTGCTCATTGGGAGCATGGACCTAAATGGCTGTAAAACTGCTGAGACATTGTTCAGTTGTAGAAAATTGCAACACAAATGCATTTGATTCGACTTGATGCCTCTTTGTGTGCTTATAGCTTTTGACCAACCACTATGAGCAGAATTGGAAGTACTACTGCTTGCCTTCAGGAATGGGCAGCTACGGCATGGCCTCAGAGGAGGAGCTTCACTTAACCAAAAAGCTGTTTTGGGGACTTTTTGATGCACTCTCTCAAAAGGTACAGCACAGATCTTCAACCATGCAAAGTCACTGG
This sequence comes from Parotocinclus haroldoi, assembly GCA_034779995.1. Taxonomy (NCBI): domain Eukaryota; kingdom Metazoa; phylum Chordata; class Actinopteri; order Siluriformes; family Loricariidae; genus Parotocinclus; species Parotocinclus haroldoi. The sequence goes on along the minus strand of JAUZST010053652.1, from coordinate 44,997 downwards.
ATTCCTTATCCCTAAATGTGTGCCATGGAATTATCATCAATTTATGGACCCAAGACAAATGCTCCTTGTTTCCCTCCTGTCTGATTGTTAAATGTGATTTAGATCAGCGCATGGAGCTCTCCTGTACCAGATTACTGTAAATGTAAAACTATTTTTTTATGCTGACATCATTCCAGGATAATAAAATAATTTCTTACTAAAGAGCGTACATATCCCACTCAGTTTTAACCCATTCTCACACACTGCTTATGTTTCAGAATCAGGCGGAGCAGCAAATCACATGCTGTGTATTATTGAATCTTCTGTTTTGCAGAAATATGATGCAGACCTGTTTAAAATGGCCATGACATGCCTGAGTGCCATAGGTGGAGCCCTTCCACCTGATTATGTGGACACCAGCTCTGACAAATCTTTGGTGAAGCAGGCCTCTGTGGATGCTCAAGGAAACTTTGACCCTCAACCCATAAATACTGCCAAGTAAGAACTGAACAGTTTGTTGTGCTGTAACCATGAAGTGCAATAAGACATTCCAGATATATGTAAATATATGAAATTCAGGTAAATGTACTTGGGTACTGCACCAGTCTACACATCTAAATCCTCAGTGCAACAGCCTTGATTGTAATGATCTGTGCCTTCACACTTGGTTGTTCAAAAGTTACCGATCGGGAGACCAGTCGGGCGATTGTCCCAGTGCTGCTATAGCAACTCATATTCAAACCTGCAAAAGACTGGAGACCCATTAAGAATACACGCTCATCAAACTCTGTTAATACCAGGGATAGTCTTGGAAACCCTATGTTTACCCGTACAAGATTATGAAGGGTTAAGATGCAAGAAAAGAAAATATTATTTGGGTAATATTGGATGATTACATTTTATAGGCAATTGCCTAGAGTCATACTGACTCTATAGCAGTACTTGCATATAGGAAGCCAAAATCTATTCAAATATCTGATAAAGGAATCATGTTTTGTAGTTTTGGTAAGAAATTTGCTGATATATGGAAAATGAAATAAAAATGCCTTTGGAATGTTTTGCTGTTATATCATTCAACAAAATCTGCATTTGCTTGTGATTTTTACATGAAAAGAAGTTAACAGCCTCAGTTATGATGTGATACAATTCTTTAACTTTTATTGCTTCATTATCAAGTCAGCAGAGGATATCCTGAGACCTGACAAACTGTAGTTGTCATTTAGAAATGTGTGCAGGCTTTTGCACATGGCAGGTTTTACAATTTTGTATTCATTTTGAACAGGAACATCATTTATTGTTTCCATATAAGTTTGATTAAAAAATTTTGTAATTCTGAGTTATATATAGAGAGAGATGTTATTTTGCATATTTGAGCCTAATCTTTATAATATCTTAGTTGCTACCCTGTTATACCTAAAAATGTGACTTTGATCCACTTACTGACTTCCACTTGTGACTATGGTATTTCTGTGATAACTTCCATCTCACATTTTCAGCATCTCACTGCCTGAAAAACTTGACTACATTGCCAACAAGTATGCAGAGCACTGTCATGAAAAATGGTCTTCTGAGAAAGTAAGTTTTCATATAAAGATGCTCACAAACTCTTACCTTTTTCAACAATGTCCTCATTCCATGAGTGATGGCAAGCTACACTGACTGCATTACCTTCTGATTGTACATTGACCAGAAGCAAAGAAACATATGACTACTTAATGCTCAGTAGAACTGCTTGAATACATGTCCAGCCTTGTGAAACATTTCATGAGCTTATCTTTCCTGACAGTTTGCATTAGGGTGGACTGCAGGAGACAAAGTGGATGAAAAAGTCAAAACTCACCCTCTACTGAAGCCCTACCAAGCACTGAGTGAAAAGGTACATTGTGTCTGTTTCATGCAGTGTAATGTATTCATTTGCAGATCTGATAATGTGCTAATTACTGTTAGTCCATCTGTTCCAGGAGAGGGAGACCTACCGCTACCCTGTGAAAGAGTCTCTGAAGAGCATGTTGGCCATGGGCTGGACCATTGAGAGGACCAAAGAGGGGGAGGCCATGTTCCAGCAGCGTGAGTCGGAGAAACAGCAAAAGGTCTTGGAGCATTCTCAGGCAAGATTTAAGAGTTGGTTCATGAAAATGCTGAAAATTCATTTCAACTGTTTATATTCTTGTAATTTATAAATGTGTTGTTATACAGGGAGATGCATTTCATCCAACACCTGTGGATTTGGATAACGTTATCTTATCTAGGGAGCTACAGGTACAGACTGAATTTAGTATATATATATGTTATAATATTATATATATATTTTTTTATTTTAAGTATAGTACCTGGGTATCCAATCGTGTTAAATATTAGATTAATACAATTTATGCTCCACAGACAAAAACAATAGTCACCTTGCATGTTTAAGGTGGAAGCTTTATTAACTGTGGGGTGTGTGGTGGGATTCATAGATTGAGAAGTGGTGGTACAGCGGAGTAAATGTATCATTTGGTGTGTGGACAATGGCTCACAAAGCATATATTAGTGATTGGCAAAAAGCAGTGATTGCATTTGAGCGTGCCAAAGGCTACACTGGGAAGCGAGTAACTGTACTATTAAGTGTATTGAAGCGTTACAGGAAATTCAGAATAAGCTATTAGCTACTTTTCAGGCATAGGCACACAGTTGCTGTTTAAAGGATTGTCATTTTGTATAAAATCTAAATGTAATAAACAAATAACTCTACAGCTTAAAAACAAGTATGTAAGAATATTTATCAAGTTGCCATGTCGTCCTCCTACGTCCTGGGTATGTGATTTAAAAAAAACTCAGCTTTTACCTTTTTTTAACCATTTTTCACAAAGTAGATGAGTTTGATGATTTATTTAATTCGACCTAATCCTGTCAACATACATATACATTTATCTTACCTGGCAGACTCTCAGTACTGATAGTAAACCAGGCCATCGATTATAATGGCTTTTTACAAAACTCCATACGACTGTATCGAATTAATGTCAAATTGGCTTATATTACAGTTTGTTCAAAAATGTATTCTGCAACACACTTTCACTGATTCTAGAGAGTACAGAGTATAGATAATGCTACACAAAGTGGAATGGTGTGCTGTTCCCATAGCAGCCAAACGTTTCTTTCACATCCTTTGTGGTATCTGCGGTGGCTGAGGATTTTAAAGTACTGACCTATTCAAATGGAGGGTTTAAGCAAGTCCTACCACTACAGTTTTAAAACTCTTATTTGGATTTCACCCTGAATAAGGCCATTTGCTAAATGTTGTAATGGGAAGGGGGATGGTTTAGCTTTACATAAGCGTGCAGTCTATGCGTAGTTCAATTACATTTTTTTGGACCCCTTTTCTTGCCTTGATCAAGTTCTGTGTGCTGAGAGGTAAAAGCAAGGAAAGGTGTACCATTACTGGGATAGGTGGGGGTCATTGTTGATGTCAGGGGATGATCCCCATTCTGGCCTTTCCACCTTTAGACATGGTACCAACTGGAGTAAAACATGGGCCAAGTCAGTGGAGTGGTAGGGTTATATTTTCCACACTGTTTAAAATATGAAACGTCTACATATAATAATAATCAGTTTTAATTAATCAAACTTTATTAGATAGAACCTTCACTAAATAAAATCAGTGTAATACAGCTGCCAAATTGGGTGCAGTAATTCTAATATTTCACACCACTCTGTTTTAGATTTTGTGCTGTAATTAGTATTTTTGTATATATAAACTTGTGTATTATACTTATTATCCTGGCCTGCAGACTATGGTGGAGACTGTAGCAGAGAATTACCACAATATATGGGCAAAAAAGAAGAAAATGGAACTGGACAGTAAAGGTGAGATTATTTAACAGCATACTTGTATTGTGTCATGTTCAGCATTTATCTAATGTGTATTGTTTTTAGGAGGTGGCACTCATTCACTGTTGGTGCCGTACGACACTTTGACCGCAACAGAGAAGTACAGAGACAGAGAGAAAGCTCAGGAACTGTTCAAATTCCTGCAGCTTAGTGGATATGCAATAAGCAGGTATGTGTATTCGTGATTTGCCTTCTTTTAAGTCACTGTATCTTTAGTAGCTTATAACAGTAATGCAGTTTTGTGCAGTAAGTTTGGTTTCCCCAATTAAAATGCTTTACATGCTGAGTAAATGCAAGTAGTGAAACTCTTAAATCCTGTTCAGGGTCACAGGAGGGTGGTACCTGTCCTGGAATTCACAATGCTTGACACTATGTAACATGAATGGGAAGCCAGTCCATCAAAGAACTGGGTAGCTGCAACTGCCTCTTCGACTTCCTCACCCTAGCACCTCCTTAAAATATTGTGTTTCTATTTTGTTCCCCAATTTTCTGATTAGAGTCATGGGTTAGGCTACAAGCCCTAACCCAAAACTCATTATTTGCAGGCAGAGGACCTTGGGAGAGTCCATTGCAGACCATTTAACAAAATACATGTATGCCAAATTCAATGTCCGCATTATACTTTTTGAAACAGGTCGCTGAACGTAATGGATGTTGACTGGACATTAATGTAGTTACATAGTAGTTTAGATACTTTGTACATAGGGTTATTTTATTTTATTTTTATTTAAAACTGCAGTTCTCTTTTCCCTTACGAGATGTCAAGAGGGATTTACTTGAACTATACTGCTCACAAAAATGATGTTTCATTTTTTTCTTTAATTAGGAATAGGTACACCCTTTACCCATAGACAGTTTATTACATGATTACATGTTATTATAGTTAATGTCTATTTTATGATGTTTGTATATTTTTAGAGTAGTGACTATGCCCAGGCTATTTGCAGGTATTTATACAGTAGTCATATAATCCTGTATGTAATTTATTGTCTGATTATTAGAGGTCTGATAGATATAGAGCTGGATTCATCGTCAATGGAAAAGAGGATTGCCTACAAGTTCCTGAAGAGACTGCTGAGTTACGTTGATTCAGCCCAGGAATTCATAGCTCACCTGGGTGAGTTAAAGATCATTGTATATGGGCAATTAGATGCAAACGTTTTCTTTGTTTTTCAATTAGATACTAATACTGTGTCTGATGATTTATATTGTATTGTACTAAACTATTTTTGCTTGCTTGAGAATAAAGAAGTAGTTGTAGTCGTGTAAGGTTGCCATATAAACAACAGAATGCACTAATTAAGATTATATTTTCTCTCTATTCACTAATCAGACTCATGCCAAAAGATTTTTACCAGTCTTTTTTGCATAAATATGTATCTGCAATTTGTACATTAATACAGTCACATAAACACACAAAGAACAGTGTAATGTCAAATTTAGATCAAATTTCAAAGTTAGTAATGCTGAAACAGTACAAAACCAAACCAAACACCAAAATGTTAAAAACTTATTACAGAGGCTATGGCCACCAGCGGGAAAACAGACAAATCTCCCCATGAGCAAGAAATAAAGTTCTTTGCAAAGGTATGACACACCTTTGTTACACTAATACACAGCCAGTTCCACCCTAACCCTATGCTTTTTTTTTTTTTTTTTTTCTTATATTATAACAAATATCATAAATGTAAATTTCTGATGCTACAGGTCCTCCTGCCTCTTCTTGACCAGTACTTTAAGAACCACTGTCTGTACTTCCTGTCATCTCCCAGCATCAACCTGAGCAGCAGTGGCTATGCCTCTAACAAAGAGAAAGAGATGGTCACCAGGTTGAGCTTTTTATTAAACATTGTTCATATTATGATACAAAATACACAAATAAAAGTCATTCATGGTGTTTCTTACTTGTTTTCACCCTCTTTTCTCTGCAGTCTCTTCTGTAAGCTGGCGTCCCTTGTCAGACACAGGATTTCTCTGTTTGGTAATTAATAACAGAATCGAGTTATCATAATGATGATTGCTCATCTTTCTGTTTGTATTAAGCAATTTTCTAACTTCATCATCCGACTCTCTCAGGAAGTGATTCTGCTACCATGGTGAGCTGTCTGCACATTCTGGCACATTCACTGGACTTCAGGTAGGATCACATCTGTTTATTTGATGATTTGTCTCTCTCTTTAATTCTGCTGGAGAAAGTGCAACAATATACAGGCATGTGGCATTTAACGGCCATCTGATCAACATCTAGTCACTTTAGTGACCGAGGAATGCCAATAGTCTTGGCCAATAGTCTTGGGAAGTCTTGGGAATCCTTAGCAAGGAAATCTAATCGAAATTTAGAAGATAGTTCAAACCTGATTTGATAGAATGTCCTGGTGTAGAAAGTATTTTAAAAACACATTTGACTTTGACTTAAATATTACCACTTTTTAATGAGCAACAATTCTTAATAAAGATAAACCTACATCTGGATCAAAAAAAGATTGAAATAAGGGACTCTTCTGACTTCTGACAAAATAATTATTGCCATGATATTATGCTTAGCTCCAAATTATTCTTGTGGAAGCTTTTACAGAAATCACGAAAATTATTTTGAATTATTATTATTGAGTTTTGTCATTGCTCTGTATTGGGTATGGCCAGGAAAAAAATCGAATTTGCACAGCTGTCCTCTTGCACAAATATTACCTGCTATATAGTGCATAATACTAATACATAATACTAAAATCTTTTTGTGTATATAAGAGTAAATTATTGTCCTGGTGTCCTGATACAGGACAGTGATGAAGTCTGGCTCTGAGCTCGTCAAGGCTGGGGTTCGGACATTCTTTGAGAATGCAGCAGAAGACTTGGAGAAGACTGTGGAGAACCTGAAGTTAGGCAAGCTGGGACAGTCACGCACACAGATGAAAGGAGTAGCACAGATCATCAACTATACCTCAGTGGCCCTGCTGCCCATTCTGACTGCTCTGTTTCAGCATATCACTGAGCACCAGTTCGGTGTGGACCTCTTGTGTGAGTGGGCATGTCTGATTGTCACGCATTACATACCCTAAATCATTTATTTATTGCTTAACATGTATCTATTTTTCTGGATTTAATTTCTTAAGAATCACGTTAAACACTGGGCAGAAGGTGAGGGAATACAGGACACCAGCTTAGTGGAATGGCTGGTCTTAAAATGTTTTATTATATAAGTTATGTGTGGCATGATCTGTTTGAAATGATTGTATATTCAGTACAGGTAAACCCTGCTCTCTGCTAAATGAGAGCATGTTAAATAGAGAAGTGAAGTTGTATGCAAATTGTAGATAACAAATAAGTGGTCTGTAATGATCAGTAAATCTCCCATGTCACTATTTTACACTAACATGAGTGAAATATGGGTGGCTATGCCATGGGCTCAAGAAGCAGACATAAAGCATGCTTAGGATTGGGTGCCAGTCATTTGCTGGCCTTCCCCCTTTCAAACACAGCCAAACACTGACTACTTATGAAAACCAAACTGGCTGAAAGGCACAACTAGGATATAAACACTGGTCTCCTATGAAGAAATCATGGATAGGGAATAATGGACATAGGCTTTTGTTATCATAACCATTTTTCTGAATGCAGTACATTTTGGATGGCCGAATTTGTGAGTAAAGTTAAAACTTATTACGTTAAACTTATAATAATAACTTGGAAAATATCTGGAATTCCATTTAATTGCACAAGTTGTTTGTGTAGCCCTGTTTCAAATGTTTGTTTCAAATCATTCCTTTTGTGTTGCAGTGGATGATGTTCAGCTGTCTTGCTATCGCATTCTTACTAGCTTGTTCTCTCTGGGAACTGGCAAGAACATATATGTTGAAAAGTAAGGGACATTCCTAACTATTTTTACACTGGTCTGCTAATGGAACAATTCCGAGCTTCTCAACCTAACTCTACCTATCATAGGTATAGCTAGCAGCCAAAGATAGCAACTTACATAGCAAAGGCTTAACAATAAAACTGCAAAAAAGTGCATTTAGTGTTATTAAAGGTTCTATTAGCCTACTTGGTTGTGGTATTTCCATTCTTTTATTGAATTCTTTTGCTGTATTTTTATTAGTTGAGAAATTAGTTTAGCAATTCTGTTTATTTTGCAGTTTGCATATTGTCCACACCTACCTGTTCATGTCCTTCTCAGGGTTGTTGGGCAGGTTTCTGGAGCACAACTCAGAATTCACTTCGCTTAGCGCAGGTTGTTTCACCAGTGCCGAACCGAGTAACTTCTTGCTGTGAGGCAGCAGTGCTACTCACTGAGCCACCATGCTGCCTCTTAAGCAATTAATGAAAAATATTTTTGTAATGTTTATTAGGTTACTTAGCATTATGCTTATAGACACTTATTAAGACACAGGGACTATGTAATATTGTTGTCAGTAATTACACATACAGTACAGATGCAGTAAATAAAGATTAGGTTGAAAATCACTGGACTGTTCCTTAAAAGCACTAAACTAAAGCTCAGATTTTATTAATGGCGACTTACTTACACAGGCAACTTCCCGTACTGGGTGAATGTTTGGCCACTCTGGTTGGAGCCATGCCAGTTGCTTTCCTGGAGCCTGATTTGAACATGCACAATCCCCGCTCGGTCTTCAACACCAAGACACCTCGTGAGAGAGCAAGTGAGTGTACCTTTTAAATATGATTAGATAATTAGTTAAAACTGGGTTACCACTGGTTATTTGTCTGCTTCCAGTTTTGAGCATGCCTGACTCTGTGGAGGAGATGTGTCCTGAGATGCCACGTCTAGATGGTCTGATGAAAGACATTCATGATATCTCAGAATCTGGGGCTCGCTACACGGAGATGCCCAATGTCATCGAGGTCGTATTGCCCATGCTATGTAGTTACCTTTCTTACTGGTGGGAGAAAGGCCCCGAGAACTCTCCTAGTGGTGGGAACTGCTGTACCACTGTCACCTCTGAGCATCTCAGTCTTATCCTGGGTAACATCCTCAAGATCCTCAACAACAACCTGGGCATTGAGGAGGCTTCCTGGATGAAGAGGCTGGCAGGTAAGCATTTTGGGATTTCATCAAAACTTAATGAAGTATAATTTTTCATGTTTTACAGATTTTAGGAAATCACTTTGGTAATTGTTTTCACTCTTGCATGTATTCCTCAAAAGGGTTTTATAGTAAAGTACACATTTTATAAATATCCATACAGTATACACCCAGCCAATCATTAGCAAGGCTGGAGCAGACCTTTTACGAACCCACTTCTTGCCCACTCTGGAGAAGCTGAAGAAGAAAACAGTGAAGGTGGTGTCTGAGGAGGAGCTACTGAGGGCTGAGAGCAGGGCTGATACCCAGGAGGCCGAGCTACAGATTCTGGATGAGTTTGCTGTTCTCTGCAGGGATTTGTATGCTTTTTACCCCATGATGATCAGCTACGTGGACAACAACAGGTACGGTGTCTTCTCAGAGAGAGAAAAATAGACAAGTCACTTTGTTGTCTTAATTACATTGTTTTTTTGGTCTTAAGCATGTTTTAAGACTGCAAAGCCATTTAAGATTGGGAATCACGTTGCTAATGATTTCCTGTGAATAATTGTACAAATGGCAGGCCCAAAATGTATAAATTAGCTTTTTGCATGTAATAATTGTTCTTGATAACCATGGTGAGATAAGATCATGGGGTGGGCTGTCGCGCAATCAGCACAGATGGGAGTGAGGCAAAAAAAAAAGCTTGAACATCTGTCAGTCTGTGCAAAGTAAACTGCTAAAAAGATTAATGCATTAAATGAAATTTGAGTAAAGTAACAAATCATAGTAAACGATCTGTGTTTTTTTCTGAATTAAAAAAACAGTTATGTAGGTCTGTGTATCCTCTTTTAGTATTATAATTAGTATTATAATCCTCTTTTAGTATTATAGACAAGTTTGAAAAGTTTGAAAAGCCTCTACAGGGCTTGTATGTAAATGGACAAACCTTTAGGAGTGTGGTAGTGTTGCACTAATATAGTATGTATTATGAGAATTAAAACAATTGTAAGTAAAGACTGTTGGGTGAAAAATTAAGTACTTATTCCTCACCCCAGATCCAAATGGCTGAAGCAACCTGATGCAGATTCAACAGAACTCTTCAAAATGGTGTCAGAGATTTTCATCCTCTGGTGTAAATCTCATGTAAGTTCTTAAGTGTATGTGCAAAATCACTATTAAATCCTGATACCATTTTCATGAAAAGTCGTGCTTTTTCACAAACAGAATTTCAAACGGGAAGAACAAAACTTTGTTGTGCAAAATGAAATCAACAATCTGGCCTTCCTCACTGGAGACAGCAAGACTAAGATGTCGAAGGTAAGAGCAGTAAAACCCACAATGTTAACGAGCTAGTAACCCTGTGGATTTAGAAAGTCCTATTCTTACAATGGCTGCATCTGAAATGGAATACTTAAACAGTATGTAGTAGATTCGAACGAATATGCACTGCTAGACCGTTAAAGCAGTGTGCTCTTTCTGTAGTATGCACAAGAACACAACTGCCTTAAACAGAAATACCCATTCATGTACGTAACCATAATACTTATACATTATATTTTTGTGGTTATATCTTATATTTACAATTCTAAACAGCTAACCCCTCAGTAATTGACATTTTTTACTTTACTGTGAATGCCTCCACTGCTCCAGTTGAATCATGGAATAGGATAGTGTGCATTGATTGCATACTTAAAAATAGCTACCGGAAGAGTATGTCATCTGGGGACTCTTTGCATACTGTTTCATGCATACTATGTATTTGGACGCACAACTGAGAAATCGAATCTAATATTGCACCAAGTGAGTGTTTATCATTGCAATGTAAATGACGTGTAGATGGTGTCTTTGAAATGCAGCTTCTTCCTAGCAGTAGAAAGCTATGTTTTGGGCTTATAAGATGATTAATTGTTAGATTAATTAGGTAAGAACCTCACTGGGAGTGAGTACTTGACAATTTGTGATTTCTATTTATACTCATGCTCTTACATCAAGAAAACAACAAGAAAATAACCTAATGGGGCAACGTAGCGTATGCACACCACATGTGATTTGTTTTTCTCTGGGATATTTAGCTTCCTCTTCAATTTCAGTAGAATAAGGCAATTAAATATTTACCTCAGTGTCTGTGTTATTTAGTAACCTTGGTTGAATTTGGTATTTTTCTGAATCAAATGGCCAAATAACTAATTACAGTGTCCTGCTACTTGTTCATTAAACCCCTCTTGCTGAGCAAGCCAAAATGTATTTTGAAGTCCCTGATGCTGAGCGAGTAAAGAGTCTAGAGTAAAGAGTAAAGAGTAAAGAGCCTGTCTGGGCGTTAATTTGAATAGGACAAAATATTATACCTACTGGTCATACATCTTTGAATGCATCATTCTGAACCACACCTGGACTCAAAAGCTTAATTGGCAGTGAACAGAGTGTGGGAAGGTGTGCTTTGAAGAAACAATAGCTCAGCTTTTCTAAACACTGTGCACAGTTGTAGGTGCACTGCTTCTTTTATGGTGATTGGTCAACAAGAAGTGTAACTTCATAAACCAGCTGTCGATAAATAAATATCAAAGACACAATAGTAAAGTTGTCCTTCTACCAGCCACATCTGGTGCACATACACATTGTAATTATAAACACAAGGAACTCTTCAGCAGAGAAATTTATTCCTTAACATAAAAAATGCACTTGGGAAAACATTGAGGTCTGTTGCACCACTTTATTAAGCAGGCATCACTAACCGTATGAAGGATTATAGAAGATTCCAGAACGAGGGGTTTAATGTATCCATAATTTTAAACTCTCTCAAAGGTATTACCCATTACTTATTGCTAATTTTGTTTGAATGAGGAAACATCACTCCATATATTGAAATATGACTGATGGTTTTACAATTGCTGTATTTGTGCTAATATTTGTGATATTATATTTGACTGTTTAATTGTCCTTTCTATTTGAGGTTTGTGCAGATGAGGAAACTTTACAGAACACAGTATACACAGAACTTTTAGGAATGGCCCTGGAGTATAGAATATTGAGCATTGCCTGCTAACACCACCTGACATTGCTTGGTCTATGTTTGAGCTAGGGAATATATGTGTATATAACCCCAAATCAGAAGAAAAGTTGGGAGAGTATGGCAATTACAAAAAATGAAAAACAAAACTGTTTCTTACATTTAATTTTATTTATTTATTAACCCATGATATGTGTTTCGTCTAGTCAACTTCATTTTATTTGTTAATAAACATCCATTCGTACAGTTCAGACATGCAACACACTAAAAACAATTTGGGATGGTAAAGCATTTATCAATTTAGACTTAAAGGATGTTTTGGCACAGAGGATACCAAGCACTTAAGTGTTAATAAATGTTCAAAAGTAAAGTCAAATGTTGCTCTAAAATTTTGATGTACTTTTCTTCATTAATGCTGCCAATAATTACATAGGTTATTCAAACTTTGTTTTTATTTAGGAATAGCACCAATGACTATGCACTGAAAGTGACAATTTACATACACATCCCAGCTATTCCTACTGCATATTTGTATCATTTTTTAAAACAGTCAGGAGGTCAGGATCAGGAGAGAAAAGGCAAGAAGAGAAAAAGAGAGCTATACTCTATTCAAACCTCCTTGATTGTGGCGGCTCACAAGAAGCTACTGCCCATTGGCCTAAACATGTGCACCGCTGGCGACCAGGAACTGATCTCACTAGCCAAGATTCGTTACAGTCTGGTGAGCATCACCCATGACTATACATTCCAATAAAGACTTTTGTGATAAAACACCTGCACATTTGATGAATCTTTGGCTTGGTGCCTTATACAGAAAGATACAGATGATGAAGTGAAGGATTACTTGAGACAGAACCTCCATCTTCAAGAGAAGGCAAGTTAAAGAACATCTAAAATAGAGTTGCTGGTTACACTGCATGAAATAGAAATGTCATGTCTTTACAGAATCATTTACAGGTTTGCACAGTTTAACTGTATGCTTTAATGGGCAAAGTCTTAAAAAATATAATAAATTATAAAATGAAATAAAAATCTGTCTTTTAACTCTGGACGTAGTCGGCATTAACAGACTCAAAACGGCAAAGGCATTGTTACGCTGTTACATTTTTGTATCATTTTCAGACAATACCCTTTATATTTACATTACAGCAGCCTAAAGACTAGTAGCCTAGTAGCCCTATGGTCTCGTTTCACAGAATGTTGTGTGGACATTAAATGGCACATACCTGTATTAATTAAGAATGTATTCTGTGCTGTTGACCTAAACACGTTAATTAGAAAAATTTGTTAGAACATGCTGTAATTCCATATAACATATGAATGTAATAAGTAAATCACACACATTTGCTCCACTTTCCATTTGTGTTTCTATTGAAGGTCACAGGTTTTTGGTTTTTTTTTGGGGGTTGCTTGGTTGTTTTGTTAGTGAAAATGTTGTGTACTATACAGTACACAAATTTTACATGCTTAGGTTACCTTTCACAGAGACTTGAAAATTAACAGACCTGTCTGCCATTTCTTATTTCTGTCTTTGTGTGCAAATGAAAATTACACTAAATCACTGATTACCTCATCAATTGATGCTGCAGACTGAAGACCCAGCGGTGCAGTGGCAGCTGAACCTCTATAAGGATGTGTTGGTGAAGAGCGAAGAGCCTCCAAATACAGAGAATGTAATTGCAAGGATCCAGGGTATTTCATCCGCTGTCTTCCACCTTGAGCAGGTAATCCCAGCATGCTGTCGCTTCCCAATGCAACTACTATGTCTTTCCATAATATAATAAGCCATGAATTCCCAGTGTTACTGTTCACTTGATTTTAGCTTGATGCAGTTATTAAACCTATTGATGCACATGTTCACATATCGTTGGTTTAAAAGTCGACAGTGTTTAGCTCAGTGACATGTCCTTCAGGTGGAACAGCCTCTCAGGTGTAAGAAGCTAGTATGGCAAAAGCATCTGTCCAAACAGCGTAAACGTGCCGTGGTGGCCTGCTTCCGCATGGCACCACTTTATAACCTACCAAGGTAAGCACTATGAAATTCATTTAATCAGTAATGAAATTTGAGTGATGTCATAGATCATTACAAGGTAGATTTATTTGTGCTTTAGTATGGGATGATGTGAATATTTTGTATCAGTAACACTGATAATAGTTTTATTGTTTATCATACTATTATCGTATTATTGACTATTAATAAACATACAGTATATGCCACTGGAAAGTTTTTGCAAGTTCTCGAATCTAATGCCCAGTCAGTGATGAAACTAACGCTAAAAAGACCTACAAGACGACAAAGAATATTTCTAGACGTGAACTGTGGTGCAAGAAAAGCAAAAAATGTAAATCTAAAATACAAATTAGTACTGTAATAAAAAACAGGCTAATATAAAATTGGCTAACTGTGTGCCTCGAAGGTTGGCACATTGTTGCAGTGGTAATAGCTGTCACTTAACAGCTCCAGACCTGGTTTGTATCCCACTCTGACCACTGCCTGTGTATAGTTTGTATGTTCTCCCCATGTCTGTGTGGGTGCCCTCCCACATTTCCAAGATTTGCATTTGCTGGCATGTGAACTTTCACCATTTGACCATAAAGGTGATGAATTTTTGATGGTAATTTGACCACTTCATGGTTGTACTGTTAAATTAGGGCTTGTTCCAGCAGTGACAACCTGGGAAAGTTTAAAAATCATGTAAGCTCTATTATAAATGAAGCACTCACTCACACCTTTCCCCTGAGTATACATGGTACAGAGGGGTGACAAATTGTGAACTGGACGCAGATAGGCTACAGTCATAGCCACATACGCAATGCACCTGCACGCTACAGATAAAAGTTTGTGGACATCTGTTCTAATTTCACTCATAATGTAAAGCATACATGTCTGGATTCTCTGTAGATCAATGGTGGCAGCAGAATTAAATGTACTGAATACCCAAGTGACTCTGAATATGACATGTATAGGTTTCTGCTTTCTCAGTTCATCAGCTCTCTCCCTGTTGTTCTTAAAGAAATTACATTGAGAATTGGTTTGTCCACTTTGATTGAGAATTTGGCTGGCTTGAACAGAGCCTTGACTTCAACTCCATCACACAAATTGAAAATGCACTGGATTGCCAGGAGTAAGCCAGGGCTTATTGTCTAACAACAGATGCCAACGTCACACTCATGATTTAAAACTTAGCGGAAAGAATTGAAAAAGTTTGTTGGGTGTCCACAAAACTTTATCTGTATCTCGTGATTGGTATATGTACCTTACAGAATAGCCGGTATTTGTATTAAGTGTGTTTTTCTGGTAAATGGGCATCTCAACTAATGTCTTTGTCTTGTCCTCTATACTATTCTACCTATTCCAACCCATGATATAACATTTATCTAACAAAATTCCATTCACTTTATACTTCTAAAATGTTTCCTCTTTGTTGTCTTTACAATACGCCTCAGATTCAAAAATAATAATTACTTCCTGAATGGCTATGGGTACGTTTGGCTGGAAAAGTTGTTCCAAACCTCCAGCTTTGATGGTCTGTTCTCCATGCTGACGGTAACGTGAGCCTAAAAGACCTCATGGTTCTGACATCTTCCTCCAGTCCATTTTTCAACCCAAGGACTGAACTCACACATTCAGTTTTCCTGCTGTTCTGAATGGTCACCTTCCTGTGCTGTCCTGTCTTTTTACTGGGTAAATATGTTAGGAAGCTAATATGATTAGTAATTGGGCAGTGCATATTGTTTCATTAAATTTACAGCCAGTTTTCAGAATCTTTGGCTTTTACACTTTTAACATTTAAACTGTGCCACTATCCTAGGTGTTCAATATTGAGCTATTTGAGGTGGCCAGTCAGAGAAGGCTATGGGCTGTACATCTCTCTCACTCTCCACAGAATGCATCACTCTTCCTTGTCCCATGTATCTCCTTTCCCTCCTTTCCTTATTTTGTTCTTCCTAACCTCCTTCTCCCCACTGAATCTTCAGGCATCGCTCTATTAACCTGTTCCTCATGGGCTATCTGAAACTTTGGATAGTAACAGAGGAGTACTCCTTTGAGGAGAAGCTAGTGCAGGACCTGGCAGTAAGTACTGGGCCAGCCTCGGTGCTGCCCTGTATGCCGTGTGTGCCTGCTGGTTCCCTCTGTGTGGCTGCTTGCCCTGTGGCCAGCACCTTGTCGGCTGAAACGCGCCAGCGCGTCTCTGCTCACCTCACGTCCTCCTCCTGGCTAGCGTTTGGTTCAGCTGGTGGTGTGTGCAGCCGACAGGCCCTGCATGAGTTTGGCCTGAGCCTGAAGCTGCGTAGAGCTGTGTATCTCGCCGTAGCATTGGTAAGAGGGGCATTTTAGCCCCATGACACTCGGCGTCTCTATTTGGGTGTCGTCTTTGCGATCGCAAGTGGTGAGAGTCAGTGGCATGTTCAACTCATTTACAAAGTCAGCTCGCTTTACAGGTCAGGCAGTACAGTTGATATTAATGTTCTAATGCTAGTTCAGAGGTCAGGCAAGCTGAAAAACGCTATTAACCATTATCCAGTTCTACTAACATTCATGTCCAGATGAAGATCTGTCTGTAACGTACAGCATAACATGCATGTCAGCTGAATATTCGATTTTGTGAAAAACAAATATGTTCACTTATCACTAGTGGTTCCCAAGCATTTTGTCCAGTGTCACCCCACACTGCAACACATATGTACACATCTTTTGCTACCAAAGTCCACTGGAATTAATTCACATTAACATTAAAATTTACAAAACTGCATTAAGCATCTTAAATGTTTACTGTGAAACGGCAATGATTTGGCTTGCTGCACCCTCCTTGCAATAGCTCTGCACCCCCCAGGGCCAAACACCACTTTGGGAACCACTCTGTTATCACTATTCTTCACTGAACATGCACTGCACTGCCATTTCATATCTGCATGCATGTCTACCATAAGCTGGTCATTGAATCCTAACGGTACTTTACACTGGACACAGTTAGGCAATGGCCAGGCTCGTTTTAATCATTTCACCAAAACCAGTGCATCTCAACTGTGGATCTAGGACAGCACAATTCCAGATTTATGTCAAACACATCTATACAATTACCCTTTAACTGATTGGGAATATAATGTTGAAAGACAGATAATGAACCATGTATGATGGTACTGGGACTTTATTTAACTATTATTTTGTGACGTACAGCACTAATGTCTTAGGCCACGAGTAGATTTGTCAGTGGTAGCAATGGTACATTGACCATATCCTGTATAACAAATTGTCAATAATTGGATCTAAAATATTTAAACTTGGATTTGTTACTTCATAATACTATTTTCCATGGATCTTCATTATCATGTTTGGTAGCTTTTTTTCTTAACCTTTTCACACTGTTTCCAATCCAAAAAAACATTCACACTTTTCTGACTACAGGATTGTCAACTTGGTGTCCTGAAGTTCCTAGATGCTACTGTTGCTGAATTGTAAAGGGAGGTCACACAAAATACTTGCCACAATAGTCTTCAAAAGCTGTATTTTTCTTATATGTTTCATATTTTATATACTGCAGAGCCATTTTATCTAAAGTCTAAGATATAATTATATATGGTCATTATACCATTCCTAAACAATGTAATGATGACCAAAGACTTTTGCACTGTACTGTTAGATTTAATTAAACTATATCTGTGTTTTATATGTGTGTTTTAGTTTATAATGTACTATATTTGCCACAATTAGGACACATGTAGCCTAGACATTAAGGTTTTGAACTAAAAATGATACACTTGCTGTGTGTAATGTATACCTTATTATGGTTTCAATCCAGGTTGTGAATCATGTATGGCTTTATAGTTGTCCCGATTTTAAAGAATTATTCAGAAGGGAATATTTCAGAGGCCATAGTATAAGGTTCTTAAGTTCAGTAGTTTAAAAAAAAGAAAAGAAAATCGGTTTGTGCTGTACCGTAGGTCCAGTGATGAGAGACACTATGATGACATGGCATGCAATTTTCAGTATGGTGGTGTCATTTGAATAATAAAAGAAAGCATTTTAAAGAAATTAAAAAACATTGAATTGCTCTTAGATCTGAGTGGGTAGTTTATAATTGTCGTCTGAGGGGTCAGAGGTAAATGGGGTCAGTGTGGTAAAACATGCCAGATTGTGGTGCTTGTTTTGGAAGCTTGATATGTGCTTGATCATACAGCAAGACAGTGACAGTGAATGGAGGAATCGAGGGACTGAAGGCTGGTGCAATTTCTGTGCCTCTAATTGCAGAAAACTCCAATGGCTGCGGAAAAGGAAGAGGAGGAAGCGGAGGCTGAGGTTCAGCCAGACCCTCTCAACCAGCTCATCCTCCACTTCAGTCATAATGCCCTGACTGAGAGAAGGTTTTGTACAGCCATCCTGTACAGACATGCACACAAGACATCTGAGAATACACCATTTATATATCAATAAACCTGGGGGAAAATGTGCTGATTTGATCTTTGTCTGCCATTTTAGTGTCTTGGAAGAAGATCCCTTGTATATTGCCTATGCAGATATGATGGCAAAGGTATTTCTGCATTTCTGTTTTAGTATAAACTAGGAGTGTAATGATACTTGGAGACACGATGCAAAACAGTTATGAAGTGCATCATGGAGTTGGACGAAGCGCTCTGTGTATTAATGCCATCTAATGCGATTGCATTTTATGAGCACCGCAGGATGCAATCATACATCATGCTTCCAGATGCATATCTTCAGTTTTCACTGAGCTTGTTTTTTTACATTGATTTTCAATCTATCATAGCTCTTAGTTATTTATATTTGGTGAAATCCCATTTTGTTGCAGTAGCAGTTGAAGTAGCAGACAAAGATTTTATTTTTTTTAATACTAGAAAAGTACACATCTTGTTACTCTTCATAAAGAAAAATGTTTTAATTTAGTTATTTAAGATACTGCAACATTATAATAGAACAGTTTGTGTAAAGTTTTAATTGCAATGGACTAAAGTTTAGAATCGTATACAAGAAAATGTGCAGTGTTTAACATCATTTACACTTACAGGAATTACATAAGAATTGTTTTTTTAAATGTAAAATAGTACATAAGTACACAAGTTCTAATCATAAGAAAATCAAATCATGAACCAAATCAAATCATGAGCAGAGTAATATCGTTGCAACCTAGTCTAAACCATTACATTCATATCTTCTTATACTTTATACCAGGTGGTGCTTGTGCCATAAACCTTCTGGATTATATCATAAGCACAGGTTACTAACTGTTTGGAATCAGGGTACTCTGGTTTCCTTAGACCTCCAAAAAACATGTCAATAGATGAAATGGATTGCCCCCAGTTTGTAGTGTTCTACTTCCCTGAACTGATCAGTACACAAATAGGATAAAGTGGTAACACAATTTTAAAATTAATTAGTAAATACATTACTTAGCTTCAAATCCATTTCTGGCATACATCTTGAGAGACCCAGACCACTTATGCTAATGAATGCCTATAGGGAGTCCAGTGTTGTAGTCATGGACTGAACATTGTACTAATGGTCCACTTGTCTGAATGACTGTCTGCTAAATGGTTGGCAAGTTGTAAAAGAGTAAGGCAAACAATGCACTGGCATAATCAAAAACTACCATTATAATTTGAATTATTGTTATGTTTACTGAGATAGAAAATCTATACAAGACTATCTTACTATATGGCTGTTCCTCTTGAAATCAATGATTACAGTTACCCATGCAGAAGCACATTTATACAGATCAGTGATTAAATGAAATTATTTCTTTTCAGAGCTGTGCCGAAGATGAAGAGGAAGAGGAGGAAGGAAAAGAAAAGACATTTGAGGTACAACATTAAATACTGGTTATAAAAAGCTTAAAAGAAAAGAGAAATGTATTTGTGATGACTGTTTATACATTATAATCTAGAATGGTTTACATGCGTTCTGAACAGGTTAAATTGAGAGACTGATTAAGTATAGTACCACAGCTCAAGTAACAGAACTAATGGTATACCACTACATTTTCATAATTAGCCTTAAGACAGTACAGGCCTACATCTTTGCTGCACAGAATATGACTTACTGGTCCTCTGGGACAGTAAATATCCGTTATCTGTCGTGTGTCTTGCTGTTGGTTAGGTACATAGGTGAGTCTAGCTCCCCTAAAGTCTTAAGTTTAGTGCAATTTCATTTGTTACGCATTTGGACATTTTCCGAAATGAAACGACCAAGACTGAATGACCAGGATTTTTGTTAAAAATTCTTGTTGATCTCATTTGGTGCTCAGCACCCCTACAGCTCTGATCCTAGAATTACCCCTAGACCTGAAACAACCAAATCATTCCTGATCTTGTGTGTGCTGTGGCCCTGTGGGGGTCCTGAACAGGCTAAAGGAGTGTAACAAAGTATCTAAAGAAACAGATGAACTACATGGTGTGTATATATGAAATGTGAGCAGAAAAAGTAGTCAGTTAGTGTAGAAGCAAGAAGGTGTAGTCTATAAGTGATTGGTCTATATGATGTGAGTAGGCAAGTTGGCACTTTTTACAATGGAGTGGTAGTAGTGTAGTGTAGTCAAATAGTGGAGAGTCAATGAATATTCATACAAAGAAGAATCTGTGCTCTTTGTGTAAAAATTCCTTCACAGGAGAAGGAAATGGAGAAGCAAAAAATCCTGTACCAGCAGGCCAGGCTGCATGCTCGAGGAGCAGCTGAGATGGTGCTCCAAATGATAAGTGCCAGCAAGGGTAAAAAAAAAATTCTCACTCTCTTTCATGCAGTGATTCTTATATTTGTTACCAAACTGTACCGTTTTATTTCAGGACGACTGGGTCCCATGGTTACTTGTACTCTCAAACTGGGAATCTCTATTCTCAATGGAGGCAATGTGGTCGTTCAGCAGGTACCTTTCAGTGACACTCCCATAGTCATGTTGGGTCCATCTCATTTATGCACTGGTTTCCAAGATCCTGTTGTTTTATTATTAGCTCCATCATTCTGAAAAATTAATAAAGATCAGAAGTGCTAAAGTCACTGTATTTTGTCCTTAGAAAATGCTGGACTATCTGAAAGAGAAAAGAGATGCTGGGTTTTTTAAAAGCTTGTCTGGACTAATGCAGTCCTGCAGGTACGTAAGATTGAACCTTGCTTCCCTAAATTTCACTGGTCAATTTAGTTACTGTGTGCTTCTGTCTATTTGTATTTTAGTGTACTTGATTTGAATGCATTTGAGAGACAAAAGAAGGCAGAGAGTCTTGGAATGGTGACGGAAGAAGGGTCAAGTAAGTCAACAACCTATTTGATCATTCTACATAAGGGTGCCGGATGAGCTATGGAACCCTGATCAGAAATGAATATTCTGACGTGCATGAAGAAGGCCCAGATTCAATTTAAATTTTATTAAATTCTGCCAGTGCTCCTCAAATACACAAATGATTTTAAACATATACACTCATTGGTTAATAAAAAAGAGATAGCAGATAGAAATGTTGGATTGCTGCAAAGACTATCATGCAGATACATCTCAGGAAGGTTTTATTGCCACCCCGTTCTATTTTAACCTCTTCCTGATTTGTATCTGCATGACAATCTTTACAGCTTTTTGATGTTTTACTTTCCCCGGGTTTACCCTGGGTATTTGTTTCCACCCTTATTCTGACTTCGAATTTTAAAAGCCTTTGAATTTATTTCATTGAATTATTTTGCATCCGTATTGTGTGTCTGAATATTTTGTCACATTGAAATTTTGTATATGATTTTTTTTCAACCTCTAATACTTCACTGAAAATTCTAAATTAAAAAATTATCCTAAAAATAATTAATCGTCAAAAATTCATCCCCAAAAATTCATCAAAACATCTGGGATACCAAGGATGAGCAAGAGATCCATGTCTCGTCGTAGCAATTGCCTGTCGCTCCAGTGACGAGGCTGAAGTTGGCTACTTATTTGCAGCCTCCGATTTGTTTTGCTCCTTATTCATCATCCTGAATCAGTGAACGGCTGTAACCAATGCAGTTTTTTCAGACTTACAGTCATAAGGACGATGGAATTCGAACGTTCTATGTTAAACTTGCCACTGTGACTATAAAGTATGAGACAGAGGCAATAAAATATGTAATTTATAAAACAAAATACACAATGTACATTGCTCTTATAAATAATGTACATTGCTTTTATAAAGCCTGTTGCACAAAGTGATTAAAGTCATTAATAACACTCTGGAATATTATCCTCCTATTAATTTAACTTTTGCATCACGCTTGCTCATCCTTGGTATCCAGGATGTTTCCGATGAATTTCGGGGGTGAATTTTTGGGGATGAATTTTTGATGATTAATAATTTTTAGGATTTTTTAAATTTTGAATTCTTAATGACATATTAGAGGAAAAAAAATAATATACAAAATTTCAATGTTAAAAAATATTCAATTCTGATGAGACAGATTTGCTTCTATACAGCTGATCTAAAATTCAATAAGTATATATATATTTATGGTTCCTAAAATCAACAAAACCAGTGATTTTAACAAGTGTCCAGACTTTTGCACAAGGTGGTAGCATTTCCCTAACGAGGGTTCATTTTAATGGCCATATAAAATAGAAAATTAAAATGAAAAGTTCTTATTTCAGACCTGCACTACTGTTCTATTCTACTTAGCTTAAGTCAGTATGCTATGAAGAGCTTCAAAATGGAAAGGAAGATTGATTTAATATAATTTTCACACGTTTCACACGTCTTTATTAGCATTAATAATGCCTTTAAATGCATTATTAGTGGCTCTATGATTTGTTCTACTCACAACTAATTTTCCAACAGAACTAACTATATGCTGTAACTTGCCGTTTTGTCTTTTCATCTTTCCACCATTCGCACTCCTAACATGTCATTTACTTTAACAGCATGGTCCTTAATTACAAATACACATTCTCTAATTTCTCTCGGAAATCTAGTGTCTTCTCGTTTGCTTATGTCTGCTTTGTTTGTGTGTCTTTTATGATTTTGTATATACTTTGGATGGCAGTCAACGTGACTGAGCGGGGTAAATACAGTTTAGCTACTCCTCAATTCACTATGCTCTCACTTGGCATGTTGCTGTTTCCAAACCATGCCTTTAGCTCCATTGACTAGGATGCATGCCATGCATGAGTCCAAGCTGTGTAACCTTAGTAAACTTAAGCCATGCTTCGTTAACATTATTAACATGATTAATGATCAGGTCAGATTATTACCAGTTCAGAGGTCTACTGCAGGTAAAAGTTGGTCTATAGCTACAAAATGGACAGCAAGCTTTATGATGTGTATCTGGGGCTTATTTCAGAAATGCTATACTTGCGTGCAACTTCACAAAGATGACATAGTGAATTTAACAATTGATTCCTCCCTTTCTGTTGTACATACGCCAGTACAGGAACATACCTTTTCTTAAGAGGAACTTCATGGCCAAACTTATGTGGAGTCTTAAGTCAAGGTTTACAAAAACAGCATCTAGACCTCAACATTACATATACTTGTGCATGAAGTACAGAGTTGCCCTAATTTGCTGTTGTAACAGCCTTCAGTCTTCTAAAAGAGATTCGAATAGATTGTTAGTAACACCCAGATAAAACAGACTTGAGTTTTGTCTTCTCCATAATAAACTCGTTATACCCTTTATACCATAATGAAACAGCAGTGGACTTTATCCAGAAAGTTGAAATTATAGTTCTCTGAAATTACCATTGTGTGTCTTAGCGATGCTACTTCCTTCCAATGGAACAAGAGGTTCAAAGCAAACCACGGGTGTCCCCCAAAACACGCACACACATTAACACACACATTCACACACACATTCACACAAAAAACATCCTATTCCACCTTATTTTACTTTATTTTTAACATAATTGATCACAGTTTAGCATTCTCTATTCCCTTTATGTGAACGTTGATAGTGTACTGCTTTGTGAATAACTCCTGGGAATGTCTGCTTCATAATAGCCAGTATGGTTAACCCTTCCTGAGAAACAAAATTTTGGAAAAATTGACGGTGCCACACTAGAAGTCACTGAGATCTTAAAAATTACAATTTGGGCACAACATAATGGTGACGCAGCCTCCTAAATTAGTATGTAGTATATGTATAATCAGAACAATCTATTCTGCTGCCTTGCATGGCTATATACCAAGCTAAATAGAGGGTGTGTCCACATTCTTTTGGCCATGTATTGTGGTTCTAAAGATGCCCGTTTTTTTAGTATTTGGATATTTTACCGTGCTGTAGGTCTGTATGCACTATGTTATATTTGTGAAAGTTACCTTGCTAATTGCAGCTTCTGGAAAACTGTCAGTTATGCATATGAATTTCCAAGCATTTCCCCTGTCACATCTTTGGATGCAGTTGCAAGTCTGCAATCTAAAGTTCCTCATTTTGGGGCTGTGAGGTTCTAGTGAAACCAGTGATCATGCTTTGCTTGATGCTCATGTTAATAAAGGTTTGTTTTGAAGGTTGTTTACTAAGATTTTTTATTATCTTTTCAAGGTTCCAAAGTACTTCAAAATGATGATTTTACGAAGGATTTATTTAGGTTTTTGCAGCTTCTTTGTGAGGGCCATAATAACGGTAAGACCTGCATTACGTTTGATGCTATATTTTATTTATCTTCAATTGACTACAAAACTACTAAATTCTAAGAGATTACTCAAAGCAAGTTCAAGCTTTGATACAGTTTTATGGCCAATATTTAACCTAACACTTTATGCTACACTTGATTCAGTGTTTTTGTACACTTAACAGATTTCCAAAACTTCTTAAGGACCCAGACGGGAAATACAACCACAGTCAACATCATAATTAGCACGGTGGACTATTTGCTACGTTTACAGGTAACAGAGTAAACTAGTTTGTTAGTTTGTTTGTTTGCTGTGCTTCTAAGGCAAATGTAAATGTCTTTTTGCACCAATTTGCATTTTTCCTGTGTCTGGATTAAAAAGTTATGTAATCCACATGTAACAATGTGATTTAACACATACAAACTAAACGCTTGGCATATTAATATTTTCAATGTGTAATATTTTCCAGGAATCCATAAGTGATTTTTACTGGTATTACTCTGGAAAAGATGTTATTGATGATCAGGGACAGCTAAATTTTTCCAGAGCACTGGAAGTAGCAAAACAGATCTTTAATTCACTTACTGAGTATATCCAGGTAAGTAACAGACCTGAGAGTTTAATTCCAATTTCACTGTGTAAGCAATATGATCACAGTCATGTTTTTTTTGTTAGGGTCCTTGCATTGGGAATCAGCAGAGTCTGGCTCATAGCAGGTTGTGGGATGCAGTGGTTGGTTTCCTCCATGTGTTTGCCAACATGCAAATGAAACTATCACAGGTATTGCAACATATACGTTTTGTAAACATCCCTAAAGTAAACTCGCTTTTTTGTTTTGGAAAAGTTTACGTTTACTGATTTACAGTTTAACATTTGACCTCTGTGTAGGACTCTAGCCAGATTGAGCTGCTAAAAGAGCTGATGGATTTACAGAAGGATATGATTGTGATGATGTTATCTCTTCTGGAAGGTAAGAACCTATTGAAATGTTAACCACAAACGCATATTCTCCCTTTAAAAGTCCATTGAGGGCCACTGAAAGAAGTGGTTGATGGATGAGTTTATATTTCCTTATATTTGTCTTCCTCGATTAACTTGGGGGGTGATGCAGAGGGCGTTCAGACTTGGGAACTGAATATGACAAAATTGAGAAAAAGATTGAGCAAACCTGCTGCATCTGATACATTGGCTAACAAATTGTGCATTGCAATATGTGACATTAGTGTAGTAGTGGCAGTTAAAAAGTACTACATTTGCTCGCAGGTAATGTGGTGAATGGCACAATTGGCAAGCAGATGGTGGACACGTTAGTGGAGTCGTCAAGCAATGTAGAAATGATCCTTAAGTTCTTCGATATGTTCCTCAAGCTTAAGGATCTCACCAACTCTGATAGCTTTAAAGAATATGACCCAGAAGGAAAGGGAATTATCTCAAAAAAGGAGTTCCAGAAGTCAATGGAGAACCAGAAGCAATACACACAGTCTGAGATTGAGTTTCTTCTCTCTTGCGCTGAGGCCGATGAAAATGACATGTTCAACTACACCGAGTTTGTTGAAAGGTTTCACGAGCCAGCCAAGGATATTGGCTTCAACGTTGCTGTGCTGCTCACCAACCTGTCTGAGCACATGCCCCACGATTCACGTCTAGGCACTTTCCTGGACCTGGCTGAGAGTGTCCTGAGTTACTTCGAACCCTACTTGGGTCGTATCGAGATCATGGGGGGTGCCAAGCGAATTGAACGGGTTTACTTTGAGATCAGTGAATCGAGCAGGGAGCAGTGGGAAAAGCCTCAGGTGAAAGAGTCCAAACGGCAATTCATCTTTGACATGGTTAATGAGGGAAGTGAGAGTGAGAAGATGGAACTCTTTGTAAACTTCTGTGAGGACACCATCTTTGAGATGCAGCTTGCTTCTCAGATTTCTGAGACGGGTGCTGTGGAACGACCCGAAGAGGAGGAGGAGGAGGTGCACAGTCTGCTGGACGACCTGTCTGAAGATGATGAACACTCCCTCGAGTCTGCGTCTGCATTCACTATTGCTTACACCTCTATGAAGAACAAAATGTCCCACTTCCGTCAAATGCTAACCTTCAAGAGCATGCGTAAACAGTTTAAAAAGTTTAAAAAGCTGACCATCAGAGAAATGATCACAGGATTTTTTTCCTTCTTCTGGATGCTCTTCACTGGGTTCTTCAAAGGAATTTTCAGCTTGATCTTTGGATTCTTCCATATCATCTGGTCTTCGATGTTTGGAGGAGGCCTTGTTGAGGGAGCTAAAAACATTAAGGTAACAGACATCTTGGGCAACATGCCTGATCCCACACAGTTTGGAATTCATGGTGATGTCCTGGAGCCTGAGAAAGCAGAGAATGGCGATCTAGTGGTATCAACAGAGATGGTCCAAATAGCTGGTGCCGTGGACAAGCTGGAACCTGATTCCATCATAGATCTAATAAGTCCACCACCTAAGAGAGAAGGAAAGCATGGACAAGAGCCCGGACTTGGAGATGTCTCTGAGATAATTAGTGAAGCTAGCCCTCCTGCTGAAAAGAAAAAGCGCCAGGTTCGGCTGTTTAACACTTTAATTTGATAGAGTTATATAGTGATTATAATGGAATTGTTTGATAAAAACATTTCTGCATTACACAGAAAGCTGCTGTAGAGGAGTCTGAACCAGAGAAAGCTGAGTAAGTCTATGCTGTTTGATCTTGCCAAGCTTATGTTGAAGTGAGATTTGGATTGTGTTATGTAATATACCCTCCAACGCTAGAAATATGTATAGAAGTAAAGATGTAGCTTTGATCCTACTACTCTACTTAAAATATAATTAAAGGTTTGAAATTCCTTTAATATTATGGGTATTAAAAGTTCCAAGTGGTTGGTAGCACATCTTTTTAGAAAGTTTTTTTTTATAATTAACCATAGAAAGGGCTGGATCTTTCAATTATAGCACAGAGCATCAAGAAAAAGAGGACAAGGCGAAAGAGGAAAAGCCTGGCGATGCAGCAGTGGAGGAGAAGCCAGCTCCAAGAAAGCGCCGTGGCACACAAAAAGAGGAACCCCCAGCGTTGATGGCTAGCTTTTTTGCAGGTCTTAAAGTCTACAAGACCAAGATGCTAGTAGGTCATTTTGTTTATAAAAGTTTTAGGCATCCTATATTTTCCATTATATATTTTGCTTCTTCTTTAAGTAAAGTAGACATTGTGATTTGTAGCTTTGTTTGTCCCTATACACTTTGTTAGTCGCCTATACTCTGTTTTCTGATGGTCAGGACCAGCACAGATCAGGTACTGTTTGAGTGGTGAATCACCCTTAGCAATTTAGTGATACTATGTAGTGGTGGTGTGTTAGTGTGTATTGTGTTGATACATGTGGATCAGACACTGCAGTGCTGCTGGAGTTTTTAACCACTTCAGTGTCACAGCTGTACTGAAAATTCTACAATATTGGCAGTTTTCTGAATACTGAAATACGCAGCTAGTGTGATTTTAATGCTGCACTCCATGGCCACTTTTCTAAGTTCCATACAGGGAAGCTTCAGTCATGAAAAAGTAGGTGTCTCTAACAAATGCATCTTATGCACCATATGAAAAAGTCACTCTTTATGCGTTTTGACCTTGCAGAATTACTTGGCTCGTAATTTCTACAACCTTCGTATGCTGGCACTGTTTGTGGCCTTCGCAATCAACTTCATCCTGCTCTTCTACAAGGTCAATTTCATATATACAAGTTACAACAAATGAATCTAACTCAGTCAGATATTTTGATGCAAGCAGACTTGCTCTTTTTATTACTATTTGATGTTTTACACATCAAATTTTAATAATCTGCTAATTTTTAGGTGTCTGGAGAAACTGAGGACGAAGACGAAGATGAGTCATGGGGTGGTGGAGATGATGAGGATGACGATGTAGAATTCTATGTTCTTCAAGAGAGCACTGGTTATATGGCACCCACTCTGACATTCCTGGCTGTTCTTCACACTGTCATTTCTCTTCTTTGTGTGGTGGGATACTATTGCTTGAAGGTAATTTCCACCTGAACAACCTTGCTTGTAATCATTTGAGCAAATCAAGAAGTGAAGGTAGGCGCACAGGTGGTGCAGCGGTCCCAGAAGCCCTAGGTTAGATTCCCAAAAGTACCTTCTGGCTGGGTGTATTGGTCCTGAGGCAGGGAAAGCTGAGTGGGGCGCACAGACATCGAGACGCTTTAGTGACTGATCTTAGTCCTAAGCTAAGGTTATATGACCCTCAAAAATATCCTTTTCAAGATATTTCATGGTTCCTTTAGGTGCCTTTGGTGGTATTTAAGCGGGAGAAGGAGATTGCAAGGAAGCTTGAATTTGATGGCTTGTACATTACTGAACAGCCCTCGGACGATGACATCAAAGGACAGTGGGATCGACTGGTTATTGCAACCCTGTAAGACCCTTTGAAATGCATTCTGTTATACAACCTGTGTGACTTTTTATTTCCTAATTCTCTATTCACTCTTCTTAGGTCATTCCCCAATAATTACTGGGACAAATTTGTCAAGAGGAAGGTACAATATAGCTCTATCTAAATGTTAATATTCGCTTGGCGTTCCTATTTCTCCTGACATTTTGTCTCACCTCCAGGTCATCAATAAATACGGGGATTTGTATGGAGCTGAGCGTATCGCTGAACTCCTCGGTCTGGATAAAAGTGCACTTGATTTTGACCCTACAGAGGAAGCTGTGGTAAAGGAGGCATCTCTGCTGTCCTGGTGAGTACACAAAACAAAAATTAATTAAGACAGCAGTGACAGATTTCAAGTGATAATTAGAGGTCTTTATTTTACCTCCAGGTTGAGCTCGATTGACAATAAGTATCACATTTGGAAAATGGGAGTTGTTCTAACAGACAATGTAGGTAAAGCTATAGATTAGTCCCTATGAACCCAAGCATCTGTAACAAGTAGTGTTTTTCTCGCTGCAGTCCTTCCTTTATCTGATCTGGTACACCACCATGTCTATTCTGGGCCATTACAACAACTTCTTTTTTGCTGCCCACTTGCTGGATATCGCCATGGGCTTCAAAACGCTGAGGACCATTTTGTCTTCTGTAACTCACAATGGCAAGCAGGTAAGTACCAGCCATAATAAGTAATTCATGTGTCCATTTACATTAGATCGGGGTCAGTGATGAAACTAAGAAAAAAACGTATTGTCTGAAGAATTCTAGTGATAAAGTGATATAGTGATATTATTGTGGTGGCTCGGTGGGTAGGCCATTACCTCACAGCGAGAAGGTGGAGCAGTCTGGGCCCTTTTTTGTGTGGAATGTGCATGTTCTCCTCGTGTCTGTGTGGGTTCACTTCAGGGACTCCGGTTTCCTCCCTCAGTTCAAAGACATGCAGGTTCAACTGTGTAAGTGTGTGTGCGTGTGCTACGATGAATTGGCACCCCAGGGTCTAGGGGTTGTGCTTACCTTGGGCCTTATGCTGCCAGCAAGGCACTCCCTCCCGCCCATGTCCAGGATCGAGCAGATAAAAAAGTGAATACATTAATGATATTGCAGTCTATGTTCAGTTAGGAACCATGTGACCGTAAGAATATAGCATGCATTTTTTTCTGATTATATATACTTAATTAACATCTGAGATAGCTTCTAAATTCACAATCATTTATAATTGAATTCAGAAATTGTGGTTAAATGATCACAATATTGGACTAATAGTGTGTTTAGAGCATTGTTGCGCTGCTGTTTTTTGAGTGCAAGTGATGCCCTGATTTCCCTGTGAAACTAGTTTTGTCAGACTAGCAAGCTTGCACAACATATATTGTTTATTTCTATCAACAAACCCAGCTTCATGTTTTACCAAATGATTGCTGATGCACTGCTTGTAGTGTCATCCACAGTAATGAGAGTTCGTTTACCCTCTTCACTCTTAAAGAACAGAATAAAGTCATTCAGCACAGACAACGTGTTAACATTAATATCTATCTTTGATATTCGGTTCCTATCTCTCGTTATTTGTTTGCCACATGACAGACTTGCTTAAACAGTTGTGAGTCGAAACATGCCCTTTCCTGCCTAAGCATAGGAATGTGTGCCAGTCTCCCAATACCTCCTGCCCAGTGCAGATCTCAGTGTTCCATCAGTCTTGTGGTTTTTTTTGTTTTTGTTTTGTTTTGTTTAACATATATTCTTGGTGCAAATACAGTATGACTCCAATAAAACATAAAATGCCTTATGCAGTGTGGATTTTTTGGGGATGTGGAACTTATTCAATTTACATTACTCATTATGGGAGACATTCACTTCAAAATAGTTTTTGGACAGAGTAAAGGAAACTAACATGTAGTAAGGATGTAGAGAAACTGATGGACTACAGTGTACTTTCAGTACACCTTACATAGTAAGTAGAACTGACAGACTGTGTGTGTAGAAACAAGAAGGTGTACCTAATGAAGTGGATCAGGGAGTATGTACTTTATAACAGCATTTTTCAAACACTGATATAAAATAAACATGTTACCACATAAAATACTGTTGGTAAGTTACTCGGAATACTGAATATAAAATGGAGGTTGGTAGTGTTAAAGTTGATCCCCCTAGATCACGGTAGCAAGATGCTAAATCTACTCATGCAATGATCCCTGATAAAATACTGTAGAAGCCAGTGGTTTGGTTATTTAGTTATGGTTTTGTAAACCTCCTTGAGTGAACTCAAAACTATTCTGATCTATTCACTTTTTTGCACACTTTGATCGTTTTATGCTGGAACAAATACTAGAGTTTGAATTTAGCATTCGTGTGCTCTTAATATAAACAGCTGGTGTTGACTGTTGGCCTGCTGGCGGTGGTGGTCTACCTGTACACTGTAGTGGCCTTCAACTTCTTCCGCAAATTCTACAACAAGAGTGAGGATGAGGATGCACCTGACATGAAGTGCGACGACATGATGACTGTGAGTTGCAGCCAAATGGTTTGTTTGTATCTAGATTGGACGTGCTTCTTACCTTAGAGCTTCTACAAGGGTTATATTTAGTAAATAAAATAAGCAAAATTATTTGCTATTGGTGTTCCTTGTGCTATAAATGTAATAAGATTGCAAGGGTTTAGCAACAAGAGTCCTGTCTGATTTTAGTTACTAGATTTGTTGTTTTAGCAATATGCTATTTTCAGTATATATGGCATATACACTCCAAAATTTCAAACTTGCATTTCTCCCTCCATAATATTCTTTTCCACTGATCTACATGACAGTCTTTGTGAGATTTCTAATTTGCCTTTTCACTCTGTATCATTTACAAAAAAAATGGTTTCTTGACTGATACCTACAGAAGCTTTTTTTATTTCACTTTTGTAAAACTGCATACACATTTCCTATATTTTCTGATTGCATTCTAGTAAAGATACATAAATTATAAATACATTATATCTGGTCATACCACTACAACACTGGTATATCTAATCTAATAGTTGCCTAAGACACTAAACAGGGGAGGTTGAATTCACGTCACAAGTACTTTACCAACTTTCTCTCCATTCATTCTTCTTCTTAAAGCCTATGATTTAGGGCAGCCCATCATGTTGAATTTGTTGCAGTCGCAAACTTGCAAAATGTGCTAGCACAGTCAGATTGAAAGTGCCGATACAGATTCTGTATTTCAAAGTTTACATGGCTATTCTTCTACATGATGATAATTTAAATACTACCTAAAGGTTTAGTTTAATCTAATAGAAATTTCATAAATGTAACAAACAGAACTTGACAGATTCAAATATAACCCAAAATTAGAACAAAAATTAGGCAGCATGGACAATGTGAAAAGAAAAAAATATATCAGGGATTGCATTAGCATAGCAGTTTAGGTACTGCAATCTGGACATGATGGTCCAAGGTTCAATTCATACGTTTGCATCCTTAAGCAAGGTCCTTAACCCACCGTTGCTTGAACTGGAAGATTGCATCAGTTGTAAGTCGCTCTGGATAAGGCCGTCTGCTAAATGCCATAAATATAAATGTCTTTGTTGCAGACTGTATGAACCCAAGATATTTCATGTGTTGTCTGGTGAACTTCATTTCTTTTGTTAATGTACATCAATTTCTGTATTACAGGCCTGCAACACATTCCCAAAAACATTGGGACAGGGACATTTTGGGCTACTAATGAGGTTAAAAAAAACATCTAAATAAAGATGTGAATACTTTGGAAGTCATTATTTAGCATGCTTTAACCTCATTTCTACCCCGTCTCTACCTTTTTTGATACTGGATTATAGACAGTTCTACTCAAGGTTTATATATCAACGCTTTATATTCAGTTTGAGCTATGAATCTGATTATTAACAGATCTGATATGTAAACACAGCCATTGTCACCAGTTACAGTAAAATCCTCAACCACCCTTGTTCACTCTGCTTTTTCTTAGTGCTACCTGTTCCATATGTATGTGGGTGTAAGAGCGGGTGGAGGCATTGGCGATGAGATCGAGGACCCTGCAGGAGACCCTTATGAACTTTACCGCATCCTCTTTGACATTACTTTCTTCTTCTTCGTCATCGTCATCTTGTTGGCTATCATCCAAGGTAAGCAGCACGTCCTGGCAGATGGCAGGATGTACAGCACACAATTAATAAAGAACTGGACATAAACAGAACTCTACTGGGTCTGGTGCTTACTGGTAATTAAATGAAACAAGGTTAGCATACAATGTCATTTCAACGTTTTATTTACATATCCATCAGGTGATCCAGAGAGAAGTAATGTTTATTCAGTAAAAACATTCAAAGAGCATTAAACACTATGATCTCTTCCTTTACATTTTAATCTAGGTTTGATCATTGATGCCTTTGGTGAATTGAGAGATCAGCAAGAGCAGGTGAAAGAGGACATGGAGGTGAGTGAATTGTTTTTTTTTTCTTTTTCATTTATTCACCGTTATGTGTTTTTGGTTTTCTATTAACTGTTTTTCACGTCGTTACCTCAACTCTAGACAAAATGTTTTATCTGTGGGATTGGAAATGACTACTTTGACACCACACCACATGGCTTTGAGACACATACTTTACAAGAGCACAACCTGGCCAACTACCTGTAAGTGGAAACTCCAATGCATGTACAGATGGATCGTCAGTAACTCGATTGGAATGTATCGAATTGTAGTGAATGGACCGTTTCCAGTTAAAATGGTTAAATCCTGCACTCTAGTAACCTTAAAACAACATCATTTTGTGTTTCTCATGACAGGTTCTTCTTGATGTATCTCATCAACAAAGATGAGACTGAACACACAGGTCAGGTATGTTGTACCAGTGCTGTCATTTTTATGGCTCATTTCTGGCATGACCAGAAACATCACTACATACATTTTTTAACCCCCCCAAAAACAGTACTAGTAACCATTAGTAGTCATGATGCACTGTTCTGTCTGTGCTGTCCTCAGGAGTCATACGTGTGGAAGATGTATCAGGAGAGGTGTTGGGACTTCTTCCCTGCTGGAGACTGCTTCCGCAAGCAATATGAGGACCAGCTGGGCTAGAGGGGGTGCTGCTGCTCTCTGCCCAAATGCAAATGAGATTACTTAATTTCAACCTGAGTACGAACCACAAACTACCTTATTCATATGCTGCTGGCTATTCTTCCAACAAAAGCTCCAATATATGAGACTTAAGTGCTTTTGGTTTAAGTATACTGCTCACAAAAATGAGGGGATATTTCAAAATGAAATATCCCCTCATTTTTGTGAGCAGTGTATAATGTAAACCCATACAAAACCATACATACAGTCCTATGAAAACGTTTAGGCAGCCTTGTTCAAGCTGCAGATTTTCGAATTGACTCTAATATGCAGTAAACTTAAATAACAACTGTTCCTCCAAATTTAAATGCACCATTACAGACCAATTTAACGTATTGGAAAATGTTTCCACCCACATCTCAAAGTCAACTGGTCTGTCTACATTGTGTATAAGAGTTCCCTGTGCCCATACTGTATATTAAACAGGTATAAAAATGAACAAATGAATATATACACCTTAGGGTGTTCTGCTTGTACCAAACAGCTTTGGGCTTCTCTAGGACAAGAAGGTTCCTTCTACTGCTCTGTTAGGGTCAGTTCTGTTTAATCTGAAGTCGGCTGCTTAGAGGAGCTCATGGCTGCAATGTATATGATGAGTTTGATAAATCACACAATTGTATATTTTTGTAAAACTGAGGCCAACCCAGTCAGGTTCTGCGACTTTACAGAAAAAATAGTGGCTCATATGGAAATTATTCATATTTCAAATTAATTGATTTATGTATTTAAAAATGTCAAATGTCATATTTATATATGTTCCCTTGTCACTTAAAAAAACCTACAAATAGTTTGAGCAGGGTTTACCAAGACTTTGGATAGAACTGTACATGGTACCAAACTGTCATATTTCATGAATGACCTTCAATATACTACCTTTTCGTTTGCTGGAATTCACATGCTGCACAGACTAAAGGAAAGTTGCATCAAACGCAAGGTATAAAATCTACCCGTTAGTGAATGCATGGTGGTACAATAACTGGATACTCCAAGCTATTACTCATTAAATCACTATTATATATAATTATATATAATTTCTAGCTGAAGTGTTCCTTAAACATTGGAGTGAATGAACAAATATGCACGAGATCCTTTCTTGGTATTCAAAGATTGTTGATTTTTGACTGTGCAATGCCTTTTAATATGACATTATGCAGAAGAGCTCTAATGGCTAACGGCTCTAATGCGCTCAAGTCAAAGTGCCTTTTGGAAACTATGCAAGTATTTTCTCCCTTCTCAATTGTAGCAAGCCTGTGTTTGTTTAGATTGTAGAAGTAACTGTCAAGTTCATTTTGTTGCTTTTATTGAAGTTGTGCTTAGTGCACAGCCATTTATGTTTTGTCTAGATTCTTTCAGTAGCCAAAATAGCCCTACATGCTTTTCTCCTTGGCACCATTAAAAGATCTATACAAGAATACAACACTGAGAACTTTAGGATAAAACTATTAAATAGAGAAAATTGTATCCCCTTACTGTGTGGCCATCAGTGTGTATGTAGTTGCTTTTGTGAGTTACGTTCTTCAAAAGAGGAGGACAAGAGAACAATAAAAGTAATGAATGCAATACTTGTGAACGGGTATTTTCTGTACCGATGGCATGCCCAAACTGATCAAGAAATTAGTGCAACGCACATAAGCAGTTCAGCAAAAAATTGCTCAGCAAAAAAAAAAAAAAAAAAAACAAAAAAAAAAAAAAAAAAAAAAAGAGCACGCTGACATGGTGCTAGAAATAGAGATTTTGTATCTTCCTTTTGCTCTCTGTTGTCAGTATTTGTATCAAAACTGAATTATTTATCTGCAATGCAAATTCCCAGAGTGGTTAGTAATGCATGTTTGTTTTGGCAACATTTGCTAATTTACATGTCACATCTTTAGTTTTATCCAACTTTGCCTACTGGACCGAAATAGTATAAATCAAATTTGTTGTTTATAGTTCCCTTAGGACTGATCATATATCATCAGACCTGCACTACTTTGTTGGAAACTACAAATTCTTTCTTCTAGAATGAGAATGCATAAACAATAAAATGACACAATGACTTGCACATTCACAACTAGAATTCACCTGTGCCTAATATAACCATGATATTCATTAGATAACCATCTTAGACTGACATGGTCAATTTAGACTGTTCCTACATAAAAGCCTACTTGGGAGCAAAGGCTCAATTTCTGTTAAGTTAAAATAACATAAGTATTTGATGTGATATTCGGTCTGACAATTAACGTTGAAATTGCTGAAACTCAGCCAAGCTTGGTTACCTGTTCAACTTAACTTCCACAGAGCTGTAACTATTTCTGGAACTTTTTTTTTTTCACACTATGCCTGTGTCGGATTTCCATGGAGCATGAAGGTACCTCACTAAATTAAGACGAGCCGTTTTCGTTGTTTTATCAATCTAACAGCAAAACCTGGTGGAAGACCAACATCATAAACCATATTAACACCAGAAACAAAGTAAATAATATTATGACCGTTACTCCTTATTAAGTATACATGAATTCAAAATTGGGCACCTGCAAGACGTTGGGCAAATCAAGACTGGTGGTGGGTTATTAAGCTTCTGTTTGGACCATGCACACAGGTAAACTAGTAACAGATTAAGCCAGTTACAGTCAATGTATATTACCTTGTGGAAACAATTGAGTGACTAGTCCCACAGTTTACAATGTTTCTAAAAGAATATTTTAACTTAAAATATTAATAAAATAGTGTTTTTGAAAAAAAATGGACATTTGGGCTAGTGATGAACAGGAACATCCCAAATTATATCAATGAAAAGCACAGAAGCCAGTTGAACACGTCATGCCATTATTAGTGCAGAAGACTTTTAGAAAAAGGGTCAAACTGTCATGGGAGACATTTTTCAGGGACATCCTTGGTAGTATCAGCAAAATAACTAAAAACAGTCACAGGTTTCATTGCCAGTTTGGGCAATGAAACAGCCTGCTTGCAGTATACATTTCCTATTTAATCAATATGTCATGTTTTGAAGGAAACAAGCAACAACTGGGACCCTACCTACTGAGTCTACTGCTGACCCACTGAAGACCTCTATTACAGAAGAACATTGGAAATGTATGCTTCATACTGTTTTCAGAAAATTTACAAATCACCATTCTGATTATATTTGCATTGCATATACTGTCACAACTTTTGAGATTCAGGTTTTACATAAGCATCTGTCCGTGAGGTTGGAGTAACCTTTCGTTTTAAGAGTAAACTAAAACTGACAAACGCTGTACTACAACCTCATTAATTATGCCATTAGCTGATAATCAGTAGTACCTCACTTCCTCAGGGTTTAACTCTTGTTCAGCTGATCATGGTGTCAAGCCAATCTTCAAGATCCTCTTCAGTCATTTCCTGCTTTACTGCATCTGTTGTTTGCTTCCTCTCTTCATCCTTCTGCTGATTTCTCTCGGCCTCCTCTTGTAATTTTACCTGGTTAGCTGCAACCATCCGGTCTTCACTCTTGTCTACCACTGCAGCCGCTGAAATGATCAGACATCAGCTTGAAAACAAACAGATATATCCACAATACAAACGACTGAATATATCTTCATGCTTACGTTTCTCTGAGCTAGCCAACACGTCCTCTATTGTATTTGAGGACTCTGTTATAGATAGCTCTGTGATTGGTTTCTGTAGCCCAAGGAGAAGATCCAACTCCTCTTCAGCCTCATCTGCAGGGCTGATCACAGCAGTGGATGCAATGGTGTTCCCGAAGACAGGCTTCACAAGTTGGGACCCTCCAAAGCCTGGCTCGCGACCTGTGTGCGCTTGGGTTGGATGTCTGAATTTATTACACAAATTAGAATTCACTTTAAGTGCTCCAGTTGAGGGAAGCTCTACTGGGACTGAGGCCTGAAAAGACAGTTCATGCCGACATAAGCAAAAGTGAAATAAGGAATAAGAGTTTAGTCCACCAGATCTTTTGCATTTTACTACCTGAACAAGACTAGGCTCCAGGTTAAGCCTTTCATGCAGTGGGAGCTCCTGTAGAGAGCAAGCTATAGCTTCCAAGTCCAAGACAAGAGCAGGAACCTGTACAACAGGAACATGAAAATATGCCAGTGAGTCATCTATCATATTACACTATATACATATTATACTATATGTAATTTTTATATCATGGTAATAACATACGGTACTGTACAAAGGTCCTAGGCCACAAATAGATTTATTGTTTTTGCAATGGTATAATGACTAAACATGGCTAACATATTGTAACGGCTGAACCAAATAAAATCAAACTTGCATTCCTTACTCCTTAATACATTTTTTCACTGATCTTCATTCCAGTCTTTGTAAGTTTTTTTTAAATATATTTTCTGAATAAGTAGTTTCTTGGCTGCTACCTTTCCTAAAAGACCATTTCTGATCAGGCCTCCTCAGACTATAGCAGAGTCAAGAGTCAGATGCCATTATAGCTTGAGTGCAACAGGAGGTCACACTAAATACTTGAAGCATTTTCCCCAGTTTTTAAAATACTCTGTACAATTTTGCTGTATTTTTTGTTTGTCTACTAATAAAGAGACTGTGGAAATAAATAGTATTAAATGGCCATTAAACCAGCACCAAAACAACACATCTAATGATAACATGGTGGCCTAAGGCTTCTGCACGGAACTGTCTATATGACAATATAATAATTTTGGATATTGTCGTATCCTTTTCGTATTCATTTTGAAATATGCCCTAATTTTTGTGAGCACTGTTTTTGGATCTATAGTTTGTAAACACGCCAACATACACATGCAATACAACAGTTACAATTATCGTTTGTTATGCCTGCGATTTTCCAGATCTGCATAGTAAGTTATGGGTTTTAAAATACCCCATATGTTATAGAGGAACTTCAAATGGGAGTCTGGATAGCATGGACAGGATACCTGTACTCGCACAAATAAACATTTATTATCAACTTCTTATCAGTGCCAACTTAGATAATACATTATCAAAAGGCAAACATGCCTGCTAGTACCACTGATAAAACAGTGGCTGAAATGAGGAAGCATGAGGTCTCCTTCTTTGAGGAGACTTTTTGTCACAGACAGAACTGTGGAACTGTGGTGTATGTCATATCTAGTTGCTGAGTATGCAAGCTTAAGTGCTAGATGACTGTCAGCTAACATAATCATCACTACTCCACTTTGACACTCTACAAGAGGCGTATACACATATAAATGACCTGTTTTGTGCATCAGGAATATTTTAGTCCTCTGCTGTTTACTTTGACTTTAGCAAGCGAGTAAGTGATATTCACATCAGTGTCAGTATACTTGACATGCATAGTTTTCACCACGCAATTTTATAGTGACTCTGCACACCAGTCTGACACACTCTGCTAAACTTTTGCCCCAGAACTATAATTAGCTAGCGTTTGAACTGTCAACTCTGAGAAGCGTAGACTGTATTTGCTGCTTTCTGCATGCACACATTATTGAAAATTCCAAAAAAGAACTTCATACAGTTCTTAAATAAACTACTAAAATAAAAACACATTTTAAGGTATACAACAGTATGGGATAACCTTTTCCATTTCAAAATCCTCCACACATACTCTATTGGGGACAGGCCTTGTGACTGTAACTCTATATTGTAGTGCCTGACAAAGTAATTCCTCACCTATGTAGTTATATCAGTTACTGATTAATGATAGTTCTTGATGCAGTGGTGTCTGAGAGACCGGAGATCACAGATCTTACATTTATAGCCTTGCCCTTTATTAATGAAAATTCCAGTGGATTCCTTTAATTAATTAATATTGTATTGAGAAATACTGTTTTCAAACATTTTAATAATTCTCTAAAACATCAATCTTCCCACCTTTGCTCCTCAATGCCTTTTTTGGATAATCAGCTGTTTACATTTAGGGCAGATGAACTTATCCAGAGCTACTCACAACTAATAAAGTCTTATATTTCAAGCAATCATGGGTTAAGGGTGTTGCTTAAGGACCCAACTGTGGCAGAGAGGGATTTGAAACTTGGACCATCAGGTCCAGAGTCCAGTGCCTTAACCGCTAGGCTTCCACAGTCCCAGTTGACATCAACGGTTCATATAATTTAGATTTTTTCCTTATTACTAGCTCTAAATTGTCTCCATTCCAACTTTTTTGGAATGTGTTGCAGACCTGACATGCAGGAATGGATTACCAAATGAAATGAATCAATTTCAAAACAAACAAATCTTCATATTAGTTCATATTGTCTTCAATTAAATTAAAGTCAAAGTAAATGTAAGATTCATTCATTTATTGTCAGCTTTCCTAGTCAAAGTCAGGAGAGAGCTGGGCCTAACATGAAGGCACAGGGCGCAGGGCAGCATCAACCCTAGATAGGGTGCCATTCCACCATATTCTTACACACAAAGGGCACTTTGGAAACACCAATTAATCTAACAAGCATATATTTGGAATGGAAACTGGAGTATTTGAAGAAAAGTCACAAAAGCATGGGGAGGACATGCAGAGTTTAGGGCCAGGATTGAACCGGGGATCTCTGAGCTGTGAGGCAACAGTGCTAACCACTGCATCACTGTGATACCCTAAACGTAAGACACTTTTTTATTTGCATTTTCCATATTATCACAGCTTTATCTGATTCAAGCTTGTATTTCTGTATTACATAAACATGGTTATAGATGATGCACATACCTGTTTGGCTGCTAGTGAATCCATCT
This sequence comes from Parotocinclus haroldoi, assembly GCA_034779995.1. Classification (NCBI taxonomy): domain Eukaryota; kingdom Metazoa; phylum Chordata; class Actinopteri; order Siluriformes; family Loricariidae; genus Parotocinclus; species Parotocinclus haroldoi. Next base: position 4,328 of record JAUZST010053652.1, on the reverse strand, counting down.
CCCAGTCTTTCTCCTCAGAAAACCTGAACTGAGTGAAAGAATCACCTGGGAACAAAGAATGACATGGTATTACTGCATTAATAAATGCAATTTAACACTGACGAAAATGAAAGACAATCAGAGAGAATATTAAGATATAATGCACAATTCATCCAAAAAGGTATTTACTGGATCTTGTTTTGCAACACAAAACAGCAGCAAGGAAGGATAGGAGAAGAAAGGCACAGCTGGTGTGTCATACACAGCTGTGTAAGTGAAGAAGATGAAGTGTCACATAACACACAAGCTCAAAAACAGGCTTTGAGCTAAACCTCACTTGCCAAGTGCAGTTGGTGATTATTGATAGAGACACAGTAGGGGAGCAGAGGGTCAAGTGGAAACAGGACACACTTTCTCATGGTCCTATTTTGGCACTAGGTTCAAGTACAGCCAAAGCCTGCTACCTGTGTCCAGAAATTGTTTTACACAGGGAAAATTCATCTGGCAAGAGGGACGTTTTATTGTTTCTTATTGGAAATATTGTTCCAGCATATCCAAATCACTTCATTGGCGCAGTCGTTAACATACTGGGCTGTTGAGGGTTCAATTCTATTTTGTGTTAAAACACTATAGTGCTACGACTGTAAGCAAATGCTGACCTATGAGAGGCAGGCATCATTATTTTACCAGTCGAAGGTTTATACAACTTTTCTGAACTAGAGCTGTAATGTACAGTAGAAATATCTTTAACAGTTTGTTCTCCACTTGGCCATATGAGGCACACGTAGTTGTGGGCTGTTTCTGAAATAGTCCTATTATTATTATTATTATTATTATTATTATTATTATAATTAGCAAGACTAGAATAAAAATAAATAATAAAAAGGTACTGCACTGATATTCAACATTGTTTACTGAGTTATTAACAGTAATACATGTTGTCTGCTGAAGCTAATATTGTCCACTACGTAGTCATTTTTTAAATTAAAAGTTATTTTGTGTTAAAAACAAGCAGTGTGAATAATAATGGACGTGGAAAATGTGTGTAACTGCAAAATATTTAAATCACTAAAGAGCACCAGTCAAAATTAATAACACAGTTGCATTTTTCATGATTCATTCACAGTCCGTGCCAGATAAAGAATGGCATTTATTCAGGTGTTTAAACTTGCAGGACAGAGATTGATTAAACCGTTTATGACTACCATGTTTTTTTGTTGTTGTTCCCTTTTCTTTCAATAACCCTATTTGTGCTTTCAGTAAATTTAGCACAAACGTGCACTGGTTAGAGCTGGTGCCTTACAGCGCCAGAGCTTTCAGGTCTGAGTCCAGGCCTCAAATCTGTTTTCAGTGTGGTTTTAACCCCACATTCCAAAGCATTAAGGTAACTAACAGGTGTCTCTAAAGTGCCATAGTCTGTCAGTGTCTGTGATACAGTGGATTGGCACCCTGTCTAGAGTTGGTTTACGATTTGTGCTGCCAAGTAAGTAAAAGTATTGCTCTTGCAAAAGTAAGAATTGCGTGGTTGGCCTGAATTCACATTTTTTATGGAGAACACTTTCCATAATGCATTATACACTCGTATTGTGATTTTTATCTGTTCAACGTTGGACCTTGCTGTAGAAAAAAACATAACACCATTACAGTGGAAATGATCACTTTTTGCAGAACAGGTTCCATTTAACCCATAGATAAATTACATGACTACGGAGTGAGAGATTTGGTACAATGGCACAAAAAGAACTCTTTTTTTTTTTTCCCCCGAAATCTCTCTCTTCGAATGTCAGAACGTCACAGAACTCAGTGTGCACAATGTGCATCAGGACAAGAGAAAGGGAAGAGGACACACTGTCCTACTGATCACCTGCGAAATGATGAAGGACACTCATTTCAAATGCTATTAAAGATGCTGTTGGCCATTTCCCCAGCTACACTCATTAAACTGAGCAGCTAAACACAGCTAAAGGAAACAGCCAAATCACTTTCGTTTTGTCTTGGCTCTTAAATAGAAGTCGATCACAAAACAATTACTATAAATAATCACCGAACCAGACACAGCACTGAACATGAAACACTGAAGGTAAAACACAGATAAAATGAGAACTAGACTAAACATCAACTATGGCAATTCTAAAGATGATAAAGAGCTCTACCTATTTAGTATAAATACCTATTTGTATAAATGTACAACGCTTAGTATGCCAGGGCAACTTACATTCTGATGGTTAGACCACAGGAAAGCCACAAATTGTGTCAAGTATAACCCGATTTATCTGATTACATGTTTAGTGACTTAAACAAATGAACCACAACTATTAACCAATACTGTTGCCATAATAACAGTCACAGGTTGTTTTCTATTTATCGTCACATGAAACTGTGTGACATGTGCATGTACGCATGTATCTGGAATGTGGGAGAAAACCCATCAAATTTGTATATGTAGCACTTTTAACAACAGAGCACTGTCTCAAACTACCTAGGCACAAAGCCCCAGTTGAGCAAGAGTGGCAAGGTAAAACTACCTAAATGTGATGAGGAAAAAACCTCGGGAGGACCAAGACTCAAAAAGGGAAGCAAACCCTCTTTGGGCAGGCTAGATGCTATATTTCATACAAAATACATTTATAATAATAGCTTAAATATACAGAAACTAAATTGGAAAATTAACACAGAACATACATACTGTAGAATATGAATATAATAAAATGTAATCATTAGAAAGAAAATATAAGGAATATAAAATTTTTAAAAAATCATCATTTGATCTTTAACTAATAGTATAATTGCTATATACATCCTGTTGCCAACAAATGGACCCAAAAATGTTAAAAGTGGATTTGTCGCTCCATAATACTCTTTTCCATTGATCTTCTGTTCCATATTGTTCTACTCTTTCCATAACCTTTGTGAGATTGAGCAAAGGATCACAGTGTTCCCCTTCTGAAAAAGTGGTTTCTTGGCTGCTACCCTTCCAAAAAGACCAATCGTGATTGAGCTTCTTTGGCCTATCAGTCAGCTTGGCATTTCGATGAAACAAATGCTCCCACTGCGCCTATACCTTTTAAGTGTAACAGGAAGTTGCACTAAAGACTTGCCACTGTTGCCCACAGAAGCTGTTTTTTAAGAAAAAAAAAAAAAAAAAAAGTATGAACACAACCCAGTTCATTTGTGATTTCAATTATTTAAGCGACACTCGCTGCTGACAAATGGCAGTAGTAGAATGAGCTGTACTGCACACATCAGTGACTTTCAATAACACTTCCACAGGTTTCCACAACCTCAGCAAGTCCGTTCATCAACTTTATGTCCTGCCCTCCTAGGCAAAGTCCATAAGGAACGAGTTACCAACTTTAATGGAGAATTTGAGTGGCTTGAGCCTTGATATTAACTCCACTGGACACCTTTGACATGAACTGGAATGCTAAATGCAAGACTGACCTACTTTTCAACATCAGTGTCTTACCTTTGCCACGTTCCAAAATCTAGTTTAAAGCCTTCTCTGAAGAGTGAAAACTGCTGTAGCAGCAAAGAGGAAGAACTCCATATCCATGATTTTGGATGTAACGTTTGGTTCCACAACCTTTTGGCTCTATAGTGTACACACAATATATAGGGTTTTTTGGCATGGTTGTGTATACTGTTTCCTGTTACAGCATCCATATGTCAGCATTTTATCATCACACTATATATTTATTCAGACAGTAAAAAAACAGTGTAGTCATATAATTTTTAAAGAACAAAGAAAGATACAATCTGTCCAAAGTTGATTAATGAGAAAGTGGGTGCAAGGGTAATACATTGTTGAAAAACAGGGCAAAACAGAGCACCAATGCATATCAACCTAGCAGAAAAAAACATCTCTTTACTCTTGTCGATACTGGGTAAACATTGCTTACAACGTTCTCATTCAAAGCAAGGAAAGAAACATAATATGAAGTGCTCATTGCCCCTTATTGGTGACGCAAAATGAAAACATAATGTAAATAGTACAACACAATTAAAGGATAATAACTGCTCTCATGGAAAATGCGTCTGAAGACTGGCAGCTGGGACTAACGACAAGTGGAACAGACAACATGCATTCGGGTAAATAAACTGGCTTTAAAATGTTCCACTGGATGGTGCTTAAGCACATAGGAAGGCATAATGGACCATTAACACTGAGATTACAACTCATACCTATCATCAGTCAAATGACATTCTGCCTCTGTGTGGGCAGACAAGCACACAGATGCATTCCAATTATTTTTCTCTATTGAAGAACACACAAAGCAGACACACACACACACACACACACACACACACACACACACACACACACACACACACACACACACACACACACA
>JAUZST010053651.1:0-83036 GCA_034779995.1 Parotocinclus haroldoi | reverse complement strand
TTTTTCTGTCCTGTATGTATATTGTTATGAAAAATGATACATACATCTGACATTGGGTCAGCATTTTTAAAAACTTTTGACTTATTTCAAACAGGCTGTTCTGTGCTGTTTAATTTTATGTATACTATGCAGGCCTGTATTTTATGCAAGATACACAGTTGAGCCCTGCCGCATGTTAGGATAACTACTGCCTGTTTTGTTATTTTTAAAATTAGTAGCAATGAGTGTTATAAATGGCTTCTCACCTTTAAACTAATGATAGATTTTTTTTCTCATGGACCAATTGCAAATAACAAAAAGACAATAGCCAGAAATTAACAACTACAATTACAGGGTTGGTAAAGTAATCAGTCCCCTGATTTAATACTTAGTATAGCCACAAAGTCTCATTTAATTAAAGCCATTAGTCATATGTTTAGATATTTTGTAACACAGCTAGGGGTGTCTGACTGTCAGATGCAGTGGGTCCCAATATAATCACACCAGCATTTAGGGTAGTGTATCACTCATCAGCAGGATTAAAGCCCTTACCATGATGTTTCCATACTCAAACTTGACCCAAACCGAAACTGGATTTGTTATTACATCTTCTGTAGTGAAGGTGTCATCTGTCTGTATGGTAGAGCTGCCTGTGTTTGTTGGCGGATCAAAGATCTTCTTTACTTGTGTTTTGACAGAGCCTTCTTTCTTTGTGTGTTTCCAACATTTCATAATAGCTAGGCCAGGAAAGCCTGGATGGCAGAGGATTAATCCAAAACTATCCTGCTTCTCTTAATCCAATAATGTGCCTGCTCTTAAAGTCTGTCAACTGGGTAAAATTGGTTTGAGTGTACCGCAGAGGCATGTGTAGCAGTCAATAATCTCTCACCAAGGGGTACACTGCCCGAAAGTATCTTCTCAGGGTCTTTTATAGGGCAGCAGAGAAGTACTTTTACGCTCCCTTGTGGCAAGACCCAGTGTCTAATGAGACCCCTCCTGTAATCATCTGCATATCTGATTGAAACATAACTGCAGTTTCAACAATTTCAGTCTGCAGCATTTCTATCAGGGTGCATTATTTTTTGCCATTGAGTGTATATAAATGCACGTAAGAATATCCATTAGGAATCCCATACTAAGTCTTTAATTTTATTGTATACAGATGCAATGTAATAAAATATCAGCTGTTGCAGGAAGATTATTGTTATTACAGTCATTACTCCTACGTGATCTTCATTCAAAGCGTATTGATAGTCAAACACATTCTGCCTCAATTAATCATACACAAACTTTTGTACCATTTATCTCATAATTAAATGTACTGCTTCACATATGCCAAAATGTGTGTACCTCTTGGCTAAGAGCTACTCATAAAATGTAGTGTTACAATGAATGAGATTAGATTGGACGTCTGGGTTGTAAAACTGCCCTTCGCTTTAGGCATGTTTATGTGAACGATGAGTTGATCGAAACACACTTATACAAAAAAGACAATATTAAATGGTTAATCCAAAAAGTATAAAATAAATATAAAAGCATTTCTAAAGTACAAAGTGTTAATTACGCCATAAGACAAAGTGCATGCAATTTCCTTAAAAGTGTCATACAAAGATCACACAAAGAATACAACGAGCAATGAAACTAATGATAAGGCCAAGGGGAAAAGCAAAAGATGGGCAGAAATCCCTAGAAAATCCTCTGTAGGCTTTGTAATGTCTAACGTTTGGTGTCTATTATTAGAAAAAGCACTCCCAGTGCACGTCCACTAGCCCACCATTATACAGAGACCTGTGACTAAGTCCCTCTGTTTTTCCTTTTATCATGCCTAAGCACAAGTGGTATTTACGCACTCCCTGGCATATGCCCATCTTCTCTCTTGAAAGCCTCTTAATGACAAAGTGGCCCCTGCCTAGCCAGTTGATGCATGTCACCCTCTCTTACCTATCCGAACTTTGCTGCACCAACAGATTCCACCTCACCAAATGCCTGCAGCTCCTGACTCTGACCCGGTCTCGTGTCTTTGCCTTTGGCCCCTGCTTCACAGAGTCTTTACTAGCCTTTGTGGTATGCTTATATTTCATTGCCAACTGTTGAAACATTTGCATTTTTCCAGTGGGTCTGCTGTAGCACCATCCTAAATTTGCTTCATAAAGTGGTCATCTGTTATGACAAATATCAGAATCTTCCAGTGGTGCTCTTTCATCTTTTCATCACCTTTCAGAAATATAGCAAGGACCCACCGTAACGTCTGCTGTGACAAATCACTGTTATCATCAGAAAGAAAGAGAGCGCGAACTAGAGCAGATCGTAAAGGCATTTTTCATTTTGGTAGCGAAATAAAGAGTCACATATTTGTAGTGAGTGATAAAGAGTTCATATCACAGGCCAAAAGAGGGCTGAGGGAAGAAAAGGAGGAGATTTTAAGTTCAATAACTCCCAAAGTGTGCGACTCTCTTTGACTCAGCTTTATGTTTATTCATGTCCTCATAATTATATTCAGGCTCATCTGGTCAGAGCTGACTATGATTTCCCTTCCTTTGTGTTTTAGGGGGTCATGCTAATTTAGAGATAAATTGTTAGTTCATTAGCAGTAAGAATTTTACACTGTGAATTATCCAGGCTTGTTTGAAGAAAAGTGCTGTTTATTCACTCTTTCTCTCTGCGGATGAATCCCAGATGGAGTTGAAATTATGCTGGAAGTGTGTAATAGAAAGCTCAAGATATTTTTTTTACTTGCCAGCTTATAGCTTTCCTCTACTTTCTTGTCATGCCCCAAATTGGAATGGAATGAGGTGCTACAAGGATGTCTGTATTTGTGCTTGCCATCACTAAACATTAATGCTGATTAATCATTAATTAAAATCTGAGCTCCATCATAATAGCGAGATGTTTAGAGAATTTAGCAGAGGCCCTTATCTCACAACTCACAACTCACAACTCATATAGTCTTACAGGCATCTGGCAGCTTAGCAGAGGTGGGATTTAAACCCTGGACCTTCTGGTCCAGAGTCCAGTACCATTAACCGCTAGGCCACCTCAAGTCCCAAGGCAAGTAGGTTATCAGAAATGCAGCATAATCACATTGCGATTAGCAGTGTGAGCTGTAAATATTACAGTAAGTGCCATCATGAGCTACATGTACATCAGACATAGTGGTTTGGCCAGACAGCATCTGTGGTCATTGTTATTCACGGAGTAGCCTAGCTGTAGGACAGATCTTTTAGCTTTAACATATCTGGCTATTGTTACTGGTTTGTTTTTATGCACCATAGTGTGCTGATAAATGGAATATTAAATGAATTGAGAGTAGAGGGTGTATTTCCGAGCCAACAGTGTGATGCTAAAATAAAGCAACTTTATTGTTTACTACTTTATAAGTGAAACTTGGCATATTATATCCACAGAGTTCCTGCACTGAATCTCAGAGTGAACATTCGGTAAAAAGATTTTATTACTTTGTCAAACCCTTTCTATGCATATTTTTGTCATTTCTACACTACCCTACTATCAGTAGTTTAGAATCGCTGAGAAATGTATGTACTGTGGACATCTTGGAAATTGAAACCCCTAAACTTCAATACAAAAATATGTTCAAACCCCAGATTAATGCATTTCATAACCGTACATCATAACCGCACTCTTTTTCTGTAACTCTGTTTTGTCTAGGGTAAAACCTGTTCGCTAGTTTTTGTGAAATGCATATTCTACCTGCTGAACATCATACAAGCTGAGAGGAGAATGTGGCAATTATGCCAATGCTGTAGTAAAGATGCGACATCATTAGGAAAGGCCACTGTCTGAGAAAAAAGGGGTAACCATTACTGTTGTGTCTGTGATGACTTTTGGCTGCTCAGGTTTCTCCAAAACGTAATCCCTTTCTCCAGAGATCCAATCATCTTCTGCTTTCATCCCCCACATTGATCTTACTGATATCCTCTAGATGGGTTTAAAGCTACAATAAGTGATTTGAGATGTTTCTAATGGGCTGGGAGAGGAAAAGGTTGTTACAATCTTAATTCTCAATCCAAAATCTAACACATGTGGGATAATGGTTCAAATGTTCCATAGAACCATTATAATACACACACACACACACACACATATATATGTCGTACAAAAGCTGATCGAAATTCAACCTAAGTCAGATATGTTGTCATCCCATTCTTATACATGATTAGGGTAATACTGCTGGGACAGAATATGCCTCTGGCACTAGGAGCATGGTGCATGAACCCTCAAGCAAAGCTTTTTATCCTTGCCCTTGTGTTCTGACCCTTGATTCGTTCTCGGCTGGAATATGTGAGAAGAAATAATTTAGCCTGATATAATAACTACACAGGAAAACATGCTATGGATGTATATGGAGGTTTGTTCATATGGTTCATGAGAATCCTTATAAAGCTCAGATGAAGTGTGTAATCACATCATAAGTCCCACCATCCCAAAATTAATCAGTGACTGAAACGTAACCAGAAACACAAGTGTAGTTACTGTGTTATAATGAAAGGGAGCTCAATGCTGTTGCAGAAGCTAGCAGTATTGGCTTCATAGCTTTGTTTTGAGAGTTCAGCAGTGATTCCCAGGAAAAAAAATGTACTGTGAAATTTCGTAGGAAATGAAATGAAATGAAGTTTTCATAGGAAAACTGTAAATTGCATAACTTTCACATTTAACCATAAAGTACACAGTTCTACCATGAATATTTGATGGTAATTTGGCCACTTCATGGTTCCACTCTCAAAATTCATAGTACAATTGTAAACTCGTTCGAATATGAACTGACCATAAATTATTTCACAGTTCTTCTATGGATTTGGACACTTCATGGTTCTACTGTCAAATTCCACCGTACATTTTCCTGGGTGTAAGCCAAATAAAATTCCCTCAGACAACTCAAAATCATGTTGTATCGCCTTCATCAGTAAAGTCGGAGCTTAATTGTCCATTTGTCTGTGTTCTTTTTTCCATTTGAATGAGATCGGTAGTTGATACAGCTGCTGTATTTAATTCTATGCTTAGACATGGTGGTTGAAGTGATCACAGGAGCTTGCGTCTGGATCTGTTACTATACAGGTACACCACTATGTCTGGACCAATTGCTGTACTCCTACATCTAGACTAATCACCTCATAACTGGGGTTCCTATGTTCTGAGAAAAGACCTTTCCATGAGGTCTGAGCTCAAAGGTCCCTGTACATAGTGTTCCAAGAATTATCATTCCCAGTTCCTATTGTGTAAAGACTCCTACTGGAAATGGTAGTGTTATGGGTTGATGGTAATGTTGCCAATCCTGACTGTTGCTGATAGAAGCCTCTACATTTGATAAAGAGTGATGGTCCTGTGGGACCTGTGGGAACACCTGTGCTCAGTGTAATGGGTTTGAAGATGCTGTTGCAAATCCTGACTGTTGCTGATAAAGGCTTTTGCCATTTGATCATTTGAGCAAATGTGATGCTGTTCCAGCTGTGATGATGAGTGAAGATGTGAGCACAACAGCTATTGGAAGGCTTTTTCCCATCGTGATGGTTTGCAGGTTGTGTTGCCATCAACAAAAGTCATGGTATTCCAGTTGTGATTTTCAGCAGAGTGAAGAGTGGTTGCCAATCCAGACCGCTTCTGATGGAAGCTACACACACATTGGTCTACACTGATGATCTACACATTGTGCCATCAGCAAACTAGATGTGATTCCAGGTGTGTGGCAGCCGTGTTAAAAGAAGTGGCCAAAGCACAAAGCCAGCAGGGGCACCAGAGCTTAGTTTGGCAGGTGCTGTTGATATAGAAAAAAAGATACTTGATATAATTTTTATAAAACATCCTTTTTCTAAAATAATGAGGTGTCATTATTATTATTACATGGTATAGTGATGTAATTGGTGCTGAGATGTGTAGTCTGGTTCCACATCACTTACCCCTTAAATCACTTTGTAAAGAGTGACTTAAATGATTAAGGAGTTTTAATTATTCAGAATAAAATCATTACCAAGTTGTCATTTCTTTTCTTAGTGCAGGGGAAGTTGTCAAAATACTGTACACTGTAGATCAGGAATATTTTGGAGAGAACAGTTATGTTTATCAAATGCAGTTGGTCTGGACTGAGACCACCCATTATGGTCAGACCAGTCCTTGGGTCTGTGGTCTGAAGCACCTTTCATGCTTGCTATACTGCTTTGGTCCAAACTAAAAAAGTATGAAGATCTACACCAAACAAGGTAGGTGTGAAAGCCCACTAGGTGTACACGTTTGCATCTACAAGGTAGACATCATCTAAGCACTGTTGATATTAGTAGGTTAGATGGTGTGTGACAAACACCATGCATCTCTTGTATCCAGGAACAGGTCATAGATTTTCTGCTGTGTCAGTCATTGCACTGCGAGTGTGCAGAGAGATCCTTGAGAGCACACTCTCACTTGTTTCAGAACTGATTTTGGCACGTGTGAGTTGCAGTCTGTATGCTAGAATTGGTGACAATCAACACAATGTTCTAGAGAGTCTGAACAAATTTTTTCACACCCTTTTTCTGGCGAGAACGATGTCTTATCAAAAACTGTCTTCAGTGTTTTTACTATAAATCTATCATGGAAGATGGAAAGCAAGATTTTCAGTGATGTATGACCTGTAAAAGGCACACATAAACAGGATGAATGTCAAAATGAACACCGAACTCATTTACATACAAACTAGGTGAAGTATACATACAGTATATTTCATACTACATAAATGCCTTATTAATAAATACACTGCTCATAAAAATTAGGGAATATTTCAAAAGACGAAGAGGATCCCAGAGGAACTACTGGACAATCTGATCCTTTCCATGTCCCATCACTGTCGGTGTGTTTGAACAGTTTTGGGTGATCATACAGCCTACTAAACATTCAATGTGTTGCACTCTCGTCCACTTTGACATGCTCCTGTTCACTCCATGAATATGTCACTTACTACCCAATCACGATACCTGAGTTTGTTTCTCATTTGCGTAATCGAACTTGCATTTCTGATTATCATGTTTATTGAAATAAAATCAAAAGCGGGACAGCAAGTTGGCTTGGTGGGTAGCACCGCTGCCTCACAGCAAGAAGGTCAAGAATGTGTTAGCCTAGCCTGTTGACCTGCGCATGTTCTTGTAATCCTTGAATGTTAGTCTTTGTCTTTGTGTTAGCCCAGTTTCTTTTAACGTTTGTGTGTTTGTGCTAGCCTGTTAGCCTCTGTCTGTTCACAATCAGCCCTACATCTTCCTGGGTTTTTCTGTGTATCCACTGTCATTTAATAAATCATCCTGACTGCAAGCGTGAATCAACTTTTAAATTCGACATTTAATAAATGACGCTGTGTTGTGAGTGTTATGTTAAGCTGTAACTCAAATAGCCTCCCTTCCCTCAGCCTCACAATTTATGTTAAGTTTATTTAAATAGGTATTCCAAACCTAAGTGTGCACTATTACTTGTGTGGAGAAACTGAATGTGTCTATTAATACAAAAATTAGTTTCAATTGCAAATTTGTGATCTAACCCCCCTGAAAATAGCGTAAAAATAACAGTTTGGCATGTTCACAAAAAAGGAGCCAATTTCAGAGGCGAACTGCACTGAAATGAAGGTGTATTTTGTTTTGAATGCCGCAGACAAAAAGCTTGTTAGACTGCAGCTTAATGGAACATCTTAGGACATGGACATTCGTCAGGCTATTAGAGGAACATTCTGTCTGGAACAAGGCCTGTGTGTAATTGTGTTGTTCAGGTAATGAGAACAGTCATATGCTGTCAGCTCAATGTAAAGCGCAGCAGGTCAGTAATGAGGAGAGCAAGTGTGTATGCTTGTATATGCTTCTCTAGCTTGATGAATGTGGTTGATAGGAAGGATGGATGGGTGATGGTAGAGGCAGCAATGGAACTCTTTAAGAACAATGACACTGGGTAGACATGTATCAGACTGAGAGAGCAGGGGAACTGGTATAACAGTGAGTCTGAGGAGCTATTGTGATATGAGGAATGGCATCTGAGATCCTGCAGGTTTTTATACACTGTAATCAGGGCTTGACATCTGCTAACATGCAGTATATACCGAACTTTGCAAAAGTCATATCCATCATTAAATTAGATATGCCATTTTCTTATCACTGGTATGATGACCATTATGACATATAATTATTTCCGTGTGTATTTATGGGCGGCTCGGTGGGTAGCACCGCTGCCTCACACCAGGAAGGTCCCGGATTCGATCACAGGGTGGAGTGGCCTGGGTCCTTTCTGTGTGGATTCTGTATGTTCTCCGACATTAAAGAAGACAAATAAACAAACAAACTGACATGTATTTATTAGAATACGAACAGAAAATATAGGGAATGTGTAGGCAGTATTAAAATGTAGTATAAAACATATTCTATAGCTACAGTTTGTAGTGTGACCTCCCCTTACACTTGAGCAGTAGGAATGCTCATTTAGGAAGAGTAGCAGGAGAGAAACCACTCTTTGGCTGGGGAAAATCTTTGATGGGGAACTTGGCTGGGTTGTGCAGAGCTTTTAGATGAATTGGACTGCAAACAGTGAGCCAAAGACAGAGGTTTCTCAAGTACAGTACTGTTACTTTTCACATATTTTACTTAAGAAGCACTTACCCAAATAATAACTGCAGTAAGAGTAGTAAAGTGTCTTGAAAGAATGTGCAAAAGTGCTGCATTACTCAATGCATAAGATTACGTTAGAAAAGAATGTTGTATGTTGTAGAAAAACGTGTAATGTTGTAGAAAAAAAAATGAAACTCTATAGTATTAACTATGCATATTACATCATGTAAATGCTTGTCCTTTCTTGATTTCTCTATTAATTTTGACTGTCTTTACTGGAGATGTGCCAGAGTAGAAATTGCTTTTATTATCGCTTAATTACTCTGCAGCATGGTGACTAACACTTCAATAATGTTGTGAATAATAGCCCAATTGTAACAGTAGGAAAACTGCAATTGCCAATACAAATGTCATTTCAAATTACAAACACACTTAAACAATAACTAAAGATGAATTTTGCACTGCTTCTCTGGTTGGAGTGTGTTAATCTGAAAAGTGCTAATAAAACTGTCATTGTCTTGCATGTCTTGCTGTCGTAATAGCTATTTTATTTAAAGATGCATACATGCAGTATAAAAGTATCACGCTGTTTATGGTTTCTAGCGTATTCTTTTTTCCATTATAAATATAGTCCTGTCCAAAAGGTTGGACAACTTTTTTTCAAATTACATGGTTTATTAAGTTTTTAAATTAAATGAACCTAACCTTAGCAGGAAAAATATATGTATTTTTAATGAACCGTTAACAAGTCATTTAAACTCTGAGACTTTAACAAGAACTCCAATGAGTCATCTCAAAATGTGCCCAAACTTTTACACAGCAACTTTTTTATATGCTTCTTTATTTTCCTCAAAGTTTTCTTCAAGCCAGCCTGTGGTCCTAACTGGGATAAAATGGGGAGAATCCTTTTTTATTTTTGTTTTTAAATTGTATTTTTTAACTAAATTGATATATTTATAAAAAATCTACTAAATCTATTAAAAATATCTTTATTGCCTGTAAAGCACTTGTAAAATGCATTACACTGATATAACCTGTAATTACAGTAACGTGGTAATCATAGGAGTTGTGATACCATCTAAGAGTCTTCCACTGGTCTAGATTATTAACCATAAATTAATCGCTAAACATAGTGAAGGTCAAAAAGAGGCGTATTTCAACTAATGGTATCTCATTAACAAAAATGCCAGTGATTTTGTAGTTGTGCCATCTGGCCAGGTTAGGGCGAATGCACACACACAACTGTGTCAGTGGCAGGGGAGTTTTGGATGAACTGTGAATTTTGCCATGTTCCCAATGTTTTTTTTTTATTAAATGTTAAGAATTATGACAAAATTAAATCCTTGTGCCGCTTTTTTGCTAGGCCTCAAACTACGCTTAGCAGCTAAATACAAACAGATGATGAATTAATGGATATAGAATAAACTTGGCATCCGATGAAGCTGCCAGATGCTGCTATTGCTCAAGTGTGAGTGGAGGTCACACTAAATACTTGCCACTTGCCCTGTAGAATCAGTTTTTTTCAGCTTTTAATACTGCATACAAATTTCCTGTAATTGCTGGTTGTATTATATTAGAGTTAGATAAATCCTTGGTGTAATTACTAGATATGGTCATTATTCCATAGCTAAAACAATGATATATTTAATCCAATACTAAGGTATACACTCATTAACAAAAACAAATGCACCCGCAAAGATGTCAGATTGCTGCTTTCGTTTGCCATGGTGTCATGAACGTGAATCTTGGACTGCTGTGTACTAGTACTTTATCGTCTTTAGTGATTCATTCAGGTTTTGTTTGGGATTTTACTGAGGCCAAGTTTGAGCATGGAAGCCTTGTGCTGAGGGCTTCAATCTTGCCCCAACAGCTGGCGTGATGATCTGGGGAGACATTGCAAACAATTTTCAGTTCTGTGTAGTGGCAAAATGAGGGACACTAACAACTCAGCGATGTGCGCATCCTGCAGCTCAGTGCTTTCCCTGCCATGGCTTGGCTTCCAACTGGCATTTTTCAGCAGTGTAATGCTCGCCCACACACAGCAAGGGTTTCCCAAGAATGGCTTCACCAGATTGCAACACCTTCTTAGCCTGCTCAGTCACCAGATTTAACACCAGATGAGTGTTGATAGGAACAGCTGGGGCAAGCAGCTCGACAGCCTATGTGTTTGCAGGATCTACATCTACATCCAGCTGCAATGTCTGTATTACGTCCATGCCCGTTCATATCTTATGCCTGTTCGTATATTACCCGACAACTTTATCAGTTCACTCTAACGTTGGAATCAGTTGTGTATATCATCATTACATTCACACATTTAATGTTTTATTTAATTTCACCATTTCCTTCTTGGTGCGTTAGTTTTTGCCTATTAGTGTATCTGGGTGGGGTTTTTAATGGTTCGTTTGTCAGTGAGCATGAATCATCCAGTTGGCCCTGTGTCTGATGTGGGGTCTCCGTCTAGAGGACATGACTGGAAGACCTCTAGTGGGAGGTGAACAGAGAGCATATTAGTGAGAGTCTCAGACCATCTTAACCATCTCCTCTCAATCCAAAGAATTAACAACTCTCTCAGACTGACAAAAATGTCTTACCATCTGATAGTAGAAATCCAGTGACCGTGCATAGGAAATTTCTCGTCACAATTCAGAGTTTTGTGGCTATCGTACAAGTCTTTGATAGTGGAGCGAGAGCTTAGTCCTATTCTCACTTGTGAATATGCCCATTGCTGACGTAAATAAAAATGCTTCAATAGTTACTTTTGGGTAATAGATGTACTTTTGTTTAGGGGGCACACACATTACTCTTCCAGAGATGCATAAAAATGGGTTTGTGTTGGCTAAATAGCTCATAGTGTCAAGAATAATGTCTCTCTGTGAATATGTAATTAGATATAGTTCGTATTGATTATTATTCAGACCATTAAGTCAGGTTCAACATGCACTTAACCTGTTCTCTTGTGATCTGTTCCTGTCTGAGACAATGGAAAAAGGGGGACGTTTTTCAGTCTTTATTAAAAGTTGACTCCTACAGGGACTTCTTTCCTGTCTCTCGGCAGCTTCTAACCGAAATGAATAGGCTAGAGAGCGTCACACAGCCTCATTTCCTCCAGTCTAATGGTGTTCAGGTGAATAATTGCACTGATTGATGGCAGTATTCACTGCCAGCAGCACACAGAGATTTAGAAAAGAGCAGGTTTAATCTTCACTTTTTTCTTGAAAAAATCCATGGCTTCTATGCTGGCATATGCTGTCTAGGTTCGAGACTGATACCTGGCAGGACCTGAGATTTTAATGTAACAGTTGCTAGATGGGATGTTGATATCATGATAACTGACCTCTTGCTTTTCACAACATCAGGGCAATGTTGCACAAAAATAAAACACTAAAATGCATTGAGCTTCTGTAGTGAACTGACTGCGGTCTCCATGTAGTCAAAAACCAAGACAAAGAAGAAATATTTCTCTCACTTATTAGAGGTCATAGGATAATCTCTACTGCTGAAGTGATGAACCTGTGGCCAAAATGGAAAGCAACTGTTTTTATGTTTAGCTACACTGCTCACAAACATATGGGGATATTTCAAAATGAATATAAAGTGATTCAAAAAGAAGCATTTGATGTTATTTCATTAAACAAGATCACCATAAAAGCAAATGAAAAGTTGATTCGTTTGTTCGATTACACAAATGGGATGCAACTCAGTTATCATGATTGAGTAGTAAGGGATATATTCATGGGGTGATCAGAAGCATGTTAAACTGGACACATTTTGATATATTTCCTAATTTTTGTGAGCAGTGTATTTTCTTTTCATTTGAACCCATTAAAATAAAACATAAAACCCATTAACATAAAATATTGAATTAAAAAACAATTAGTAAGTAGTAAGAGATGTTTGGTGTATCTATATCATTATTTTAGTACAGCCATGTTAAGCTTTTAACACGAGGTGGTGCCCCTTAATGTAACAATAAGGGCAAAATTGAAATGGCTCGTAGAAGAATATGATTCCTGACACCAAAATCTTTTAATTGACAGAAAACGGTTGAATATCTTTTTCAGTGCTTGGAGGGTTTAAAGGAGCAGTAAAGACCCAAGTGGAAATACAAAATCAAGCAAAAAGTAAGGGTTTTTTTTGTTTAAACGATACCCAACCACATTTATTTTTCGTTATACCATTGTAATATGTTATAACTTCTTTAGTTCTAGTTTATTGGGGTTTTTTTCTCCCAGTTTCTTGGCAACCATGTTTTTTTTTTGGTAGCCGCTCTGATTGTAATTATAGCATGGGAATGCAAGTTCTGAGAAGTCTCACTGAGCTAAAAACAAAGGTGTACTTAGAAGGAATGAGCCAACAAGTGTTCAAGATCCAGGGTGCAGAATAGGGAGGCGCAAGGCTTGATACCACTGGGGCTGAGGTGGTAAGGTCAGGATTAGGAAATGAGGAAGTAAAATGATAAAAAGAAAGAGTTAAAAGTGTAATACAGAAGGAAGGTGTGGAAATCCCAGTTTGGGAGAACAGAGGAAACTTGAGGAAGTGGTTTACTGCACAGTGAGTTTCTGGCTATAGGTTTTTTCTTTCCGTCTGGAATATAATAACACTAGCTTTGAGAAAAGCAAATTAACTCAAGACTGATAATTGCTAAGCATCTGTGCAACCAGTATGGCTCTGTAAGTAGTATTAATTCAGTTTCCATAGACTACATATGGTTTTTTGTTTCAAAGTCAAATTTTACACTTAACAGACCACCACACTTCAGATCATGTTTACACTGTATTTACCCTTATTGAATTATATACAGTCAAACTTCACTGTCAGCATACTGAATTCTCACTACAATATATGATTATAACTATTTATACTATTAACCTACTTTATACAAAAAAAAACTTAATCTGACTGGTTGAGAATCAACCAGAATTCTTATAAATAAATACATTCTATTGTATAATTCTTAGTTAATTTTATTTTGAATTTTATCTTTGCTTACTGCAAACTAACATTACTCGGATGAGTTAAATAAACCATATACCTTTTGTAGTATATTGTGTTAAGGCAGGGTAGATAATTGTGAATGTCTTATTTGTTGTGGACCAACTTTGTAGCTGGAGGTATTGTCATGAGTCATTGTAATGAGTATTCAGTTATTAATTATGCAATGTTAGGCTTCTTTGATATCTTTTGTTTCTTTGTTTTGTTGTTAATATCTAACAATAGTACACTTGGGGATGTGTGTTTTCATGAATAACATCACTTCTGTGATTATCTACGGCACTTGCCATTGGCTCAGACCGAATCACAACCTTGATGTTAATTACCCAAATTAAATGTGTGTAGATAGTGATCTGAATGTTTTGAATAATGAATAATTTCAGTAATGATCTCGTTATGAGAAAAGGTTAATGAAGGCAAGACAGCTGATATCAGTTGATCAGAAGAGCAGACTGATTGCTTTAAAAGTGTAGTGGTGCTTTCAAGTTTACCTCCAAGAAAACATGTGCAGTCATCACTACGTTGCATCGAAAGGGCAACACAGAACATTGCTGCTTGTAAGAGAGAACCCCGATCAACCATCGAATCATCAAGAACTTAAAGGAGAGTGATTCAGTTACAGTAAAGAAGGTTTTAGGACCCAAGAAAGTCAAGCAAGCATCAGGACCATCTCCTAAAGAGGATACAGCTATGAGATCACTACCAGTGCAGAGCTTGCTCAGGAATGGCAGAGGGCAGGAATGAGTGCATCTGAACACACAGTCAGGCGAGGGATTTTGGAGGATGGCTTTGTGTCAAGTAGGGCAGCAAAGAAGCCACTTCTCTCCAAGAAGAACATCAAGGACAAACTGACATTCTGCAGGAAGTAGATGAACTGCAAAGGACTGGGGTAAAGTTATTTTTTCAGATGAATATCCCCCTTCGGGGAGCTTCGATTTTACCCAGAAGCTGATATCCAGTATTCCAAAGTGTATTAAAGAAGTCTTAAAGTCAATACTAGAAATTTGAAATAGCTGTATTTTATTATACTATATAAACACCTGACATAAAGTTATTATACAGCAAAATTTGAAAATAAAATGTCAAAAGTTTTGGCCACGACTGTACACCCTCCACTTTGTTGTTTTCAGTGTTCAGGTGTTAATGGTAATATATTTTGTATATATATATTGCAGCCTTTATAAAACTAGAAAAAGCACCTGTCACCACCGTAGTAGACATGATGAGCAAGACACTGTTTAAAAGAGGGAATGCCACACACAGGTGGTAGATCACTGACAGGTAAAATCCTGGGGGAAAATCAGATAAATAAAGATTTGTTTATATTCATATCTGACTGAATAGTATGGAACGAGGATACTGTACGAACTGAGTATTGCTTAACATACATTGGTTACCTCGCTTCTGAAAACAAATATCAAAAGAGATCAGACCTCATGCAGACATACCATGCTTTACTTTCAAAATAGGTTTGAATTAGCAGATGATGAAATGAGAGAAATGAGAGTGTGCCAGTGTGGGTAATTAAGTAATGATATGTAAATAATTAAAAACCCTTTATTGCTTAATGGTTAAGATATGTGGCTGGTGCTCATAATTCTGCACACTGAATTCTGTTCTGCAGCTGCACAGGACAATGACTAATAAAACCTGCAGTGCTGAAATAGGCCAACTCCAACAATCTGTGAACATTTTTAAAGGACTTTAAATATTCAATATTGTCTACAGCTAAAAATTACCCATTCATATCACTACAGCCAGCCATCTATGAAAAATGTACCACATAAGAAGAAAAGTTCCAAACATAGACAACTGTTACTGTTATTATATAAAGCACTAGGGCTAATGTTGATTCATTACACTGTTGCGGTTTGCTTGTATTATTGTCAAGGACCATTAGACATGATACTAGATCGTATGCCTTGTATATAACTGATAACACTAGTGTCCTGTGGATATTGATACTAAAAATCCAAACGCAAAATATTTGAATGCAGATATGACCCGTAGGAAATTAAAATCACCAAAGATTAATATCTCTGTATTTTTTTAAACAACAGTGCTATCAATGGGGAACAAGCATGGCTTTTAATCAAGTCAAATTAATTTATATTGCACATTTTTGCCTCAAAGCAGCTTTACAAATATCTAGGCTTAAAGCTTTAATTGAGCAGGCCTACAGGAAAAAATTTGGGAAAACTCTAGACAGCCAGTATTGTTTAACATGCATTAATGACCTGACATCTGTGTCTTAGGGTTTTATTTCTACAGAGCAAAAACAACCAAGTAAACTCGTGTGCCACTTGTGGCTTGGTAGTTTTTTAAAACATACAGCCAATGACAAATTCCAAATTAAACATATTAATTTGAAGCAATGACAAAACATTTTATTCACTGTAAATGACAAATGGGTCAAAATAACAAAGAAGATGCATCGTTTTAGACCACGATTAATAATACAAATTTACATAATAATACAAAGTTTATATTTCTTTTTTAAGAAAAAGCAATACCAATGTGAACTTGTGAAAGTTCAGAAATCAATATTTGAATCACAACTTTCATATATCTTGTAGATTTGGAGATTTTCTCAATAGAATTAAAGGCTCAAGGGTGACTAATATCGAGCCAAAATATTACGTTAAAAGATTTGAGTCTTAAAAGGTCCTGGAGTAAAATCAGATAAATACAAATTAATTTATACTCGCATCTGACTGACGAGTAGCGAGGATACTGTACGAACTGAGCATTGTTTGACATGCAATGTGTAACTCGCTGCTGATATCAAACATCAAAAGAGATCAAACCTTATGCCTTACATTCAAAACAGGTTTCAATTATCTTATAGATTTGTAAATTTTCTCAAAAGAATCAAAGGCTCAAGGTTGACTAATATTGATCCAAAATATACAATAAAAATATTGTTAAAAGAGTCTTAAAATGTTTTACTAATGTGAAGGTAATCAAACATTCTGTAATAGAACCATAATATTAAGATTTGAACAATGTTCATAATTATCCTTGTTTTAAATGAGAAATCACTAACGTCAAATGTTGAATCCCTTTTTAAAAAGGGTTGCTATTTGCATTACAAATTAATTTACATTATTTGTTGTGTAACTGTTTGTGTTATCTAGTTAAAAAGTGGTACGACGCTTTGTGTGTTGTGGTTACCTCGGTTACCTTGATGGATTGCAGTAGCCTGTTTCATGACGAAAAAATTGTTGTACATACACCTGTCAGATAAGAACAGATAAGAACCTGTCAGAACACAGTTCCAATGCCAAGTCCAAGTCTAAAGGTAGCTTATATTCAGTGAATCTTTACTAAAGTTACATTTCATCAAAACTGATTTCAAACCCAGGCTAAATCACAGGCAGCAGTCACCTACAATGCTATCAATAGTTACATCATCGTGCCACTCAAAGAGGGCATGTAGTTTGACAGGAAACAATGACAATGTAGATAGTTATGATCTAGAAGGAGTGGAACTCCAGCATGTCTTTAACAGCATCAGTACAGGATATACATGTGAGATACTAGGGTTATATGCCATTCCAATTAATGGTTGCAGACTGATTTACTCATCTTATACTAAGGACAATATGATGTGCCAGTAAATGAGATTTGGTATTTGGTTATTTTTTTATCATGATTTCATTTATGTAATTACTGTTAAACCCTTTATGTCCCTTATGTTTACTATTATTCTACAGTATGTCAGATTCAGCATATTCCCCATTTTGTCCGATATAATACAACTTTATTCTTGACGAGTTCATTCTGAAAACCCCAATTTTTTTGTAATCAATGGTCATAAAAATGTTGTCATATAATTCACTGGTGAGATTGCAGCAGTCTGGACTGCACCCGATGACTATCATAGCTCTGCGAGTCACTTGAAGGCCATATCAAATATAGCCATATACAGTGCGAGGGCAAATGGGCAGGAACTCAGCACCCACTGGGGGTCTCCTGGGGGTCTGTGTGTCTGGTCTGTTTTTTTTTTGTTTGTTTGTTTTTTGTTAGTTCTCATTTATGTAAAATACCGAAATAGTCTTGTGCTTAAAATACTGGTCTTTTACAGAGATACCTCTCAGTCATTATGGTTTGAATTTATCCATGACCATTCGCAAACAATGGCAATATCTCTCTCTCTCTCTCTCCGTCTCACTATACAGGCCACCTTTGTATGTGCATGATGTGATGTATTAAATTAGAATTGATTTTATGTTTTGTTTGACTAAACAATGAGCCCATTTAACACTGACGTTATGACTTTTACTGATTTGTGGGCCAACACACACAAACTCACACAGATTTAATTTTCTGTCTTTGTGTGACTTTCTAAAAAACATAATATTACTATAGCTAATTAATGCCATGCCTCCACCTGACTCTAACAGTAACCTCAGTAACCTAATGCAATCTCATTTTGTATTTTAGAAAGAGTTGAAAGACAGTTAAAAGACTGTTTATTTTGTGGTACCAGCAAAACGTTCCAGCAAAACACATACACACACACACACACACACACACACACACACACACACACACACACACACACACACACACAAACATCCCTGTCTTAACATCACATTGGAGACTTTCCATTGACATAACGACCGGGTTTTCATTCAAACGTTTGCAAATGTTATGCACATTTACTGCACATTTAACCAGATAAAATTAAGCCATGTTTCCATCCACTACAGTTATGAGGAGAAGGTTAGATGACGTAGGCCACTACAATTAGGGTTGTGATTGGAAAATCAAGGAATTTAACTCAGCCTTTGCTTTTTTGCTGAATAATCTGCCACTTACAATCATTTCATGACTGTGTC
The DNA here is from genome assembly GCA_034779995.1 of Parotocinclus haroldoi. Lineage (NCBI taxonomy): Eukaryota > Metazoa > Chordata > Actinopteri > Siluriformes > Loricariidae > Parotocinclus > Parotocinclus haroldoi. Next base: position 64,654 of record JAUZST010053651.1, on the reverse strand, counting down.
CTTTACAGTTCAGAGTCACTGGGCAGGACAAGCAATGGCCCTCCTAATGAGGGCTGAATCGGCACTTTTTCTAAAAGTGCGCAAGATGCACCTGCTTTTAAAAAAATATCCCACTTCTTTATTCATTCATGTTTTTAAATGCTTAAACAGGTACAAGGTAGAAGTTTTACAGTCACACTCACATTCAGTCGAGTCTGCTACTAAATCATGTACAGTCGAATCCTGTTAATCGGATCCCACATCGGGACGCAGTCGTTTTGGTCCTAATAATCGGCTGGTCCGATTATACGAACATGCCCTATGTTACAAGACGGGACGTATATATAATATATATAATATAATTTATGTAACATATTAAATGTTCGTTAAACCTTTAGTGTGCGAATTACATGTATAGCGAATGTACAAACTACTACTGTTGTTTACGGACTTTAAAGGACGGACGTGTTCACCTCCCGCTGGTTTTGCTCTTGTCAACACAACTTCCTGATTGCTGATAAATTGCTGATCCGTTAACTTGTGGCTTCTTTTTCTTATTCGCTTCTCACGTTCTTTGGTCCGATTAAACAGAATTTTGGTCTAAATAAGTGAATAACATACATGTATATAATAGGATTTGTTTCGGTACTTTAGGATTCAGTCCGAATAAGCGACTGGTTCTATTAACCGGATTTGACTGTAATAGATTTAAAAATCACGATTTTGTTTTGTTTTTAGTTCGATCATACAGAAAAGCTTCATAGCTCATAGTTTATTCAAAAATGCTTCACCTTTTATTGAATAGACTTGTTGAATGGAAAACCCAGCACTGATTACCATAGGTAATGAATTTATCTGCACCTACCCCTAACATTACCTTAACCTCAGGGTGTAAAGCAAATGTTTCTTTTGGCTTTCAAAAGAAGGCCAGCTAAGGACAGCATTTTTGTCCTCAATTGACAAAAAATTGAAATTTTACCAAAATAAGAGAAAATCAGTCTTGGCAGATCTTATCACTGGGACATCGGCACCATGACCGAGATCACACCCATAAACCGATATAATATACATAAAACTATAATAAAATCAAACAATATACATAATATGCCTTCAATCACTCTTTTTCTTCTTGACTATGCAAAGTTCTTCTTCCTTGGCGTTTGCCAAGTGGTTTATTATGCTTCACTATTTCACAGGTTGACGAATATGAGTTTGGCAGATTGCGATGTGCTGTCAAGCGTCCAAAAACATTTACAGCTGCCACGCACACAGGGCACACCTGGTCTGGTGCACGACAGCTTCCAGTGTTTGAAACCTCTCGCTTTTGGGTAATGGTTCTGACCTGACAAGGAGTCTTAGTTTTACGCCCATTTCATAGGGATGCGCTTTAGCTTTGCTAAACAGTAAGCTAACATTAGATGTCCTTTATAGGTCTTGTGTCCCGATATCACCTCTGAGTTTTGTCTCCAGCTCTCGCTCTCCTTCTCTGTCAGATTTCTCTGGCTAATTAAACACTACAGCTCACTGAGAGATCTTATCAAAGCTGAGAGGCTCAGCAGAACACATTGATCTCTTACCCTTCTCTCTCTCCTCTCTCTTTTTTCTCTCTCTTTTCTATCTGTCCCACATCCACTTGATTGATAGATCTCTAGGTTTTCTTGTAAAGGTGATGGCGACAGGAGATGTAACCCTGGGGGAGGGGTGGCCAGGGCGGTCGAGCGACTGAAAAAGAGAGAATGAGTGAATATTCTGAAAATAATACCGTCAAATTGTCAATATATGAGAACCAAAAGAGAGGGAGAGCAGTAAGGAGAATATTTGTATTAGTAGTGCTTTCATTTTTCAGCTGAAAACTGCTTTTATGACTAAGCATCACAGTGTAATGCATCCCTGGAATTCTATTAAAAGCCAGTGGTCATCGCTGGTGGATAATGTAAAAATATTTTGAATGTCCAGATTTGATTAAATATTGATCAACCGTATATGGATCTAGCTTCACGTTTCCATGGATACCTGGGTGGTGAATGGTATAAGCAGGCAAGGAGAGGAATGTTTTGTGTTTGGTTTTAGGTGCAAACAGGTGTGGTCTGATTAGACCCTAGGTCTTGCCACAAAAGGGTGAAAGTGCTCTTCCCACTGTTCTATAAAAAGTCACTCTGAGGCTACTTTTGGGTAGTGTAACACTTGGTGAAAGAGTGCCAAATCTAAGAATCTAACATTAACGAGCCTGCTGTTTAACATTGATATACTTAAAAACAACTGGCAAATTCAAATTCACTTTTCAGTTTCAATTCAACTTTATTTGATAAGTAAATAAAGCGGAAAAATAATAACTTTTCTAGATCACTATAAATCCACTGTATTCCAGTGGATTCAAGACAAAATGACATTTCTACAGGGCTCACAGCTGCAATTAAGATGCCTAATCTCTGCCCTATGAGCCCATTAGCATACAGTTGTTATACAGGCTGACCAGATAGTCACACCGTCTGAGGCAAACAGATCCATGCATGTGGTCTGTCTCTGTGCTTCACAATTTAAACCACGTGAGATTTGTGGTGTCAGGAGCCTAATTTGATTGCACTGTACTTAAAAACAACAAGCCGGGTTTGCACTACAGTGTGTGTTTGCGAGACATACTTTAAGGAACCCTTTCTCTAAAAAAATGTAAAAAAAAAAAACAGTTTCAGAATGCTGTAAAGTTTTATAACCTGGCTTTAGTGGTTGAATGGATTTGTTCTGTGAGTCACCTCTATAACCGTGGTTTCTCTGACACTTCTTGATGCCTTCTTGAAGCTGTTATTTTCATAGAAAGAAGAATGTGCTCGTTGGATTGTCAGGCGAGTTGAATGGTTAAAGCCAATAGAGAGATAGTAAAATTCTTTTGTGAGTTTTATCTTCAAAACCACTCAGAGGCAGACTGACAAGGATATAAAAGACTAGAATTGTATTTATTTAGTTGATTTGAACAATGTGTCATCTCATTTCGGGGTTCATCTGCGACATTTCTCATGCTCTGTGATATGAACACACGTACAATCGCTTTTAGTACTAGTTATGCGGTTAAATAAATACGTGTTCTAAGATTTCCATTTTCAGGCTGTGCTGGCAATCTGTGGCACTGTTTCTTACTGTTTTTAAGTAGGTAGCATGAATATTTCTGAAAAGCTAGTTTGTAACGAGTTTGATTCTGATTTCCGGTCATGAGAGCGTTGAGTAGGCTGGAGCAGTTTGCTTTCAGGACCTGTAATCCAACTGGTTTTACAGAACAGATGCATGATTCCAGATGTGTTTCAAGCACATTTACTGATTGTGTTTGTTCTGTAATTTTGTTACAGTAGTTATACATGCTGCTGCTGGAGTCGAGGAAGGTTGGCTTTGGTTTGGTCTTTCATATCTCAATTTGTGGTTGCGGTGCCTCTATTCTCCATGGTTTAAGTCCTCTCATAGCCAGCGTTTTGGTGGTGTGGTGACTTTGACCAGTTACAAAAAGCTGATATGAGCTTCAAGAGCCTAAGTTGAAATAACTGTTAAATAGATCCAGACTATTGGCTATTTAAAAGCACATCAGTAAGAAGAAAGCAGAGGCTTGTTCAATATCTAGTGGTGGGCATGACAGAATGTCTTTAAAAGTCAGCTGTTTATGCAGTCAGAGCGAGTTTAATGAGATGTTAAGATGTTATTTCTAGATTATCTGATTGCATTGATCGTGTAAGGGATTGCATAGGACTTTTGGCTGTGATGGATCCATTGATCTTATGCAGCTGTTGCCACCTATTGTTGTTGAAATTTTAACATTTCATTAATTCACTCATTTTCTTATTAACTTTATCCTGGTCAGAATCGCAGGACATCCAGTGTCTAGCCTAGGGCGTAAGGCAGGAACAACCCTAAGCAGGGTGCAAATTCATCGTAGGGCCCACTCAGTGACACACTATTGGCACTTTAAAGACACCGATTAACAAAACACGAAAGTATTTGAACTGTGAAAGGAAACCAGAGTTCCTAGTTTAAGACCCACTCAGGCGTGAGGGGACATGCAAAGTCCAGACAGAAAGTACCCAGACCATTCCACTTGTCATTGAACCCAGGGCCTTCACTCACTGTGAGGTGGCAGAGCTACTCACCATGCTGTCCAAAATTAACTAAAAATATCAAAATGTTGTTTTTGTTTATCAGTCACGCAATTATATGTATTTGCTAAACCAAGTAGTGAAGCCTTATGTGTCCTCGTGTGTATGTAAGATTAGAAATCAGTTGCCATAAAAGTGTTTCTCTGGCTGTTGCTGTGGTGCAGCTCTTGATTAAATAGCAGTTTGGCAAGTGACTGCTTGTAGTGCATGTACATAATCAATCAATTACATGTGAGAAGGCAGGAGCTAAAAAGATTGAAAGCTCTACATATAGGCACACACAGCATATAGTGACCATAGAAAGAAAACCCAACATGAAATCAAAGGCAAATCCCATACTTTTTAGACAAATTTGAAGCCCAGTTATTATGCCCCAAAAAGAGAACATGTCCTAGAGAAACAGATTATTTAATATACTACACCGTATGTGCATTACATTTATTTTGTAATACTGGTAATATGTCTCTCCAGAAACTTGTTTTAATCTGGGTTAGTGTTCATTTTTAGCAGGACCTTTTGTTCTGCTGAAATAACAATCAGTTCCAATGTTTTTGCAGCCAAAAACTTGGTCAGACATCTCGTCCCAGCCTGAGAGTGTGTATTTCACATGCTAAAAATAGGAGTACAGCCTAAAAGCTTCCAAAATAAAACAAAAAGGCTTCAGCAGAAGCTTAGTCACGACACAAAGGATTCCAGGGATGTCATTACAAACAAAAGTACCTGTTTCTTCACACTTTGGCGGACACTAAGGAAACAGCAGTACTTCATAATATTGTTAATGAACATACTTTTGAGAAGCTTTGAGTCTATGCAAGGGAAGAGCCTGTTTTTTCTTTCCTACAAAGAAGAATCTGGTTAGTGCTCAAGAAGTAGAAGACTGTGTGAAGCCTAGTTCATATGTTTTCTTGATATATGCCTCAGTGGTCTGTAAGTCTGGTAGTCACAGTTGGAATGCTTTACTGCCTAGATGTGTCTCCTTGTAACAGGACTATGGCACAGTCCAAAAATCTTCAGAGAGGTCTTTGATTATCATGTGCAGCTACAGGTTATTTCATATCAAGTGACATATGGCGCAGCAGGAGATGGCTAAACCGGTACACCAAGCATGAGAATTCAGGGCCAGATGGGGTTGTCCATAAAAATACGGTTCTTGTGGGAGAACGACTGGAAGCCGAGCACACACACAGTGGAAGAAGTCAAAGTTTAGCTTAATAATTGTGTTATTAGTGCTAATAGCGCTTATAATAGTGGTATCCTGTATTTTTTCTAGATCCTGTTAAATGAGGTGAGCAGCATATATATGTTAAACTTTTGGTAAGCTGAAGTAATGGAAACCACTTGGCAGTTTGCACTTAGCTATCGCCTCTTTGTAATGCAGAGTCTTACTTTTTAACTACACACAATTAAATTAGAGTATAAAAGACTGTTGAGTATGCAACATTTGGTTACTCACTGCTTTTGGTAGTGTTTCCTGTCTCACTGGGCACATTGTTAGATGTATTTGAAGTTGAGAAGGAACTTTACCACCTTAATGGGTGAGCCTGTTGGGCAAGTGCTCAAAATGCTATCCAGATCATCATAAAAGGGAAAACTGTCGTTCTGATTTACGGTTGCACAGCTTCTTCTGATGGCATCATGAACCCTGCTTCTGCTGCAGCCTTTTTTTCCTTCAGGGGGCATGGATCTCCTGTTCTGTCATGTCCTCTCTCATCCGGTTAAAAAAATAATAAGAGATAATATTAAATAATAATAATAATAATAACAGAATGTTTCTCCATTTCTGTGCGTGAATGTATGTGAATGTATGTGAAATCAGACCACATTTGTGTTTCTTTTTCTTCTTCTATTGTTTAAATGGTGATCAAGTGATGTCAACTTCCTCAAACTGCCTTTTCAAATAATTCTTTTACAGGGGGCTAGGCCTATAGCCAAGGTGAGCAAGCCTAGGGCGTCAATGGCAATGAAAGGATTCCTAAATATGTTGAGGGAGATACCTTGGGAGGGCTGAGATAAATTACATTTTCAGTGTTTGATCACACATTTGTTCACCCATTTTCATAAAGACTTTAGGATTTTCACTAATCCATCGCAGTGCATATGCACACATACCCACAAACACACACGTGCACAATCACTCACATTGAGACACTTTAGAGATGCCAGTTGGCCTAAATCATGTCTTAGGAATAAGGGAGGGAACCAGAGTACCTCCAACCAGGAAACCCACGCAAGCATGGGGAGATCATGCACACTTCATCTGTTTAGTTGTCAAACAGGTTTACCCTATTCAATAAAACACCCACTCAGCAGCCTATTCAATGAGTTCTTGTTATAAGAAACATTTTGCTACGAAACATGAAGATAGCTACTCCTTTAGTAACACAAGCAGCTATGGTGAACTGTAGCTTAGGAGCTACAGTACAAAAGCATTATTGGGAGTTTGTGTTCATCCTGGATTAACTTCATAGTTCATTCTTATTCATAGAACTGTACCCTTTTCTTTCGTGTTCACACAGCAGCAATGAAGACAATTGCAGTTATTAGAATGTGATATAAAGGAACTTTTTAGCTCCTAATTCAAGGTAGGTACTTTTCTCAGAGCAAAGCAACCTTGAGTGACAGAAGTTTGCTGTGATTAGTCCAGATGTAGTGACATGTGACAAGTGACAATGTTTAGTGATTGGCACAGAATCAAGCACCTGAAGTTCAGGCTGCACTGGGCCTAGTTCTGAGCCTAGTTCTCTGGGGGGAAAATTTCCTCCAAAAAACACTTTACCATTTGGGAATAACTAAGAGTAACTAAATAAAGTGTTTAAAGTAGTGAAGGTAATGTCAGAAATTGTAGTGTGGGCTGGCCTCATCCCAGTGCATCAAGGTGACCAAGTAAGCAGCAGCTTACAGTCACTGAATTGTTGGATGTTTAAGTCGTACTCTTTATAGACAGCTGGGCAACCCCAAGCATAAGGTTACACTTTTAGAATGGGACAGTATGTATCGCACTTGGAAAAGCATTTCTCTCATTTCTTTTAGCATATTGTGCTTAATTGAGACTACATAAAGTCAACATCAAAGTCAAATTGATTTCTATAGCGCTTTTTACAATGGAGTCTGTCTCAGTCTGTCTTACAATGGATACATTGTCTCAAATCAGCTTTACAACAATATATAAAAGGCCAATCCCAAATTGAGGACGCCTAGGGCAACATTGGAGGGGAAAACTCCTTGAATGTAGAAGGAAGAAGCCTTGGCAGGACCAAGACTCAAAAGGGGACCCATCCTCCATGGGTGGCCTAGATGTTAATTGACAGAGATACGTTTGTATTAACAGTAAAATTAAGCAAATTAAATGAAATAATGTAAAAGATTTGAGACATTGAGCTCTCAGCGGGAAGTCCCCGGAGGCACATCAACTCCTGATAACTGAATAATGGAGGGAGTTACTGCACACTGGTAAGGTCGGGGCATGGTGGGACTGGTACATCTGTTTCCAGAAACAATCGTATATAATAGACCTATGAGAATGAAACTTTTCTTTTCTTTTTTTTTTTGCAACAATTATGTTGCAAATATGTAACAAGCTCTACCAGCACCTTTGATCTGAGCTTGGACTGCGCAACATTAGACCACTCACATCTAGGGCTGTTATTATTAACGCCACTATTTTTGGGCAGGAGCAGAATGTTCATGTGCAAGAATTTGAAAGGGGCCTAATGAAACGTAGAATTAAACAAAGCTAGCCCTCATGGATACTGTTGTATAAACATTCCTCGTCTGTGTGGTCAAGTGTGATGCCTAACAACCATGAATAATCATTTAAATCTTGCTCGTAAAAACGGCTTTGAAGTTCAATTCATTGCGATTTTCTTTAGTAGCATTATTGATACAGTCCCAAACAGGACTGGATGTCAGTCATTCTTTTTAATAACCAGTTATAGAACGCCAGTGCCTTATTCTAAGTTCTTACAAGAAATTCCTAGCATTCTGTCAGGTTTAGTTCTTCTAACAGAAAAAGCGATAAGCTAGGGAGACTTCAGAAATCATTTCAGTCACACACAAAACCCTCTTAGAACAATCTCTACAGGCTCAGTGGGATTCACTCAGAATATAATAGTACCCACTCACTATAGTGAATACACCCTTGATGTAATACTGTCCAATGGAATAGATATAGACAATAAAAAAATATTGTGTTGCACACTGAAACGATCTAGGGTCTTATCTACAATATTTAAACTGAGGCATAACACGAATGACATTTGAAATTTAACTCATTACTACAATAAACCTACCATCACATGGTATCCAGGTTAAACTGAATCCAGTTTAACTTTAAGTGAAAGCTTATGGCAAGCACTTCATTCTACATTAGGTAATGTCGTCGCACTTAATGTGAAAGTAAAGAGGGTAAAAAAGCTAGATCTTTTATGTAGAGAACATACTTTAAAAAAACTTGCAAATTATATTCATCACAATAGCAAAACTAACTAGCTGTCTGATGGTAGCAAAGGTACCAAGAGCTCTTAGAACTAATGACTTTCTGAAATGTTATCTTGATAAAATAGGAAACATTAGAGAATCTTAAATACACCAGCTCTCTCAGATAGTGTATTTTGTTGTGCAGTGCTATGCTAAAGTCTTAGGCCACTATTACATTACATACTGGTGTTTCAGCATTGGTATAATGACCAAATATAATTATTTAGCAGTCTCTCTGTTAGAATACAACCAGAAAATGTAGGAAATTTGCATGCGGTATTAAAAGCTGAAAAATAACATAATACAAAAACAGCTTATATAGGATACAGTAGCAATTGTTAAGTATGATCTCCCCTTACACTTTATCAGGATACCAAGTAGACTACAGAATCTTGATCAGCAATGCTTTTTGGAAGGGTTGCAACGAAGAAACAGCAATACAAAGGCACTTGGTGTATTTGATCTGATGCCAACCACGTCCCATCGCTGTCGGCGTGTTTCGGCACACTTCGGTGACCATACACCCTACTGAACAGTCAATGTGTGGCACTCTCTTCCATTTGAACATGCTCCAGGGACTCCAGTTTCCTCCCACAGTCCAAATACATGCATGTTAGGTTAAATGGTGTCTTTAAAAATGGCCCTTAGAGTGTAACTGTGTGTGGGTGTGTGTGTGTGTGTGTGTGTGTGTGTGTGTGTGTGTGTGTGTGTGTGTGTGTGTTTGCTCCTATGATGGATTGGTGCCTCAGCTAGGGTTTCTCCTGCCCTTGCACCCAGAGCTGGCCCGTGACCCCGTGTGGAATTAAGTGGGAGATAATATATGAATGGATCTCAGGATATACACAAATTCTTGGGTACAGTTGTAATCAGTAATGTTAGAAATGGTCATTATACCATTGCAAAAGCAAAAAACGATTGGTGGCTTTTGCACAGTTCTGTACGTATTTGCTTGCTCTATTTCAAAATCCCCTGGGTTATATACATTACACTTATATTTTGTTCGAAGCTCCTATTCCAGCGTTTGGTTTATCTTTTCGCTGCAATCCAACAAGATTGCCATAAAGCTTAGGCTGATGTTTTAAAATGTTTAGGGTGTTCAGACCATCCTGATGTTTCTTTGCAAAGCAGTTGCTTTGGTTCTTTACAATCTTCACTATTCACCACTGAGATCATATGCTGATGTGTTTTATATATCAGATTGAATTTTACACGTAATTAGTGGGTAGTGCACATCATGATTGGTTATATTATGGGAGCTGGATCTGCTGTATTATGACTCTGATTGGCTATTTTGTATGAGTGAGAGGGCATATCGTGTTTCTGATGAGTAGTATTCTGTGTGGGACTGGCGGTGTTATAGAAGAGGGTGCAGTGCCAGGAAGCTCCTTCTGTTTGCTTTGTTTCTGCTGTGATGCCGGCTGTTCACAGACTCATTTGCACCTGCCGTATTTAGTGTCATTCAAAGACCGCAGGTTGGTGTAACTGCTCCACTCCTCCACTACGATATGCACACCCACTTGATTTAATTTTATTAAACAAATCCTCTTTCTGTCACCTCTCTCTACCTTTTTGAATGTTCTGTTCCATGGCACAAAGCACCTAATTATCAATTGAATAAGTGCTAGTTTGTGTTGTTTTAATAGTCATGTTGGTGAGACTGTAATAATACTTGGAGGCAGATGCTACCCCTTGCCGGCACCCTTAAATTAGGGGAACATGGACATGCAGGTGTCACAGCTGGTTAATGAGCTTCTCTCTATTTCAGTGTCTCTCTCGCCTTCTCTGGCTGTAATGGAATGTAATGGGGGATGTCAGTGTGTCGTTAGCTGTGCATTTATTCTCATTAGAGATGAATGATGATGATTACTTTGTCACAATCAGGATGGCGGAGTACTAGGGAAAAGAGTATGATATGGACTGCACTAGACTTTCAGTTTCTTGATGAGTCATTCGATGAAAAAGTGCCATCTGAGTCTGCATTTGATGAGACATATCCTTAGCAATGCTCACCTACATAAATATACAGGGTGTCCCATAAGTCTATCGTCACTTGGTAAATGTTTATTTTTTTATACTTTTAACAGATCAAGACATATTTTAAGATGCTAGAGCGGTGCAATTGTAATTCTATATCCTACTTCTGCAGTGACCCAAGTTATGGCCAGGTCTGGTGTTACGCAGGCAAGATTTCCACTGTCTGAGAGAGGTAAAACTGGGACAATCCTTTAACCCAACCCTGCAACAGCTACTCCTACCTAGCCCTGCGATGGACTGCCACATGCTCGTCTGTACCCTATGATAAGCGCTGGCAAAAACATAAAAAGCCACAGATAGATCAAGAAGTTGCTATTTAACTACTTTAAATTATTTAAAAATCCATGTTTATTGCGGATGCCAGGATGAGTTCAAAAAAGGTCAACCAATAAGGGGGCACAATCAATAAGGAGCCCACCCACCCCAAAATGTAACACAGAATAAACTTGAAATTTTGAAAACAAGCAAATGTCATTTCACCCGTGTTTATTTCAGCCTGGTTTGCCATGTAGACCAGAAGTGTCAGGATAGTCACAGCCTAATCTATCTATCTGTCTGTTCTGGACAGAGCACCAGTCCATAGCAGTGTTCTGTAACCACACCACTGGACTTTTATGTATTTGTTATCATTTTAGTTTCTGTGCATATATTATGACTTATGTGACTGATCCACCTATGTCATGAATTGATCTGGTCTTCGTCTGGTTTCTGCCACACCCAGTGGGGGTCCCTTGGGATTCAAACTCAGTGTGTCTTGGTTAATCTTTGTCCTGACTACAGCACCAGATGCAACAGTGGGCTTTAACGCCCAAAGATTGGTAGAAGAGGCGACTATAAACAGCTTATCTGAATTCAGGCCACTTCAGTTTTACTTTTGTGAGTATAGAACCAGAAATGGAGATCATTTCAAACACAGCTAAATACACACACTTGTCACGACCCAGGACTGGATTAGCTAGCTCAATCTCTAGGTAGAGCCATATATAGTGGATATACCATATATAAACTAGTGCATGCATGTGTGGATAAATATACAAACAAATATATTTAGGTCCATTTGAAAACCTGTTTCAAAGCTCCATGCTGATATCCGGTCCATGACCATTGTCTAATTTGTGGCATTTGTGTCTGGTTTTGAAGCCGTGTGGAGTGTGAATAGGAAAAATGGCATGAAAGCCACCAAAGGTTGTTATACAGTATAAATTCTTACATGAAATGTAAAAACCTCTTTCACAAAAAGGCTTCACAATTTCATGCGCTGACTTGGAACTGTGATCATGTCACAATTATTTGGCAGCTATTTGAAAAGGCTATATTTTCCATGATTCACATTACAACGCAAGTTTCTAACACATGCCTTTTAATGTAGTTCGAAAGGCAAAAGGATATTTTCTAAAAACTGGAATAAATACTACAACAAAATCTGGTTTTTAATCATGATTGCTGTAATCTCTATAAGGGCAGAACATGGAGACAACTGTTTAACTGTTTAACTGCATAAAGTGAAATAGTCATATTACCGGCCTGTGTTGTGTTAGTGCCCTACTTAACAGGAAAATGGAAATACTTACACAGACATCAGTTTTTAAAAATCACAGATTTCACAGATTTTTCAAGACAAGAGCCACATTTTGCTGCAGTCATTAAATAACCCTTTAACATTGCAAAGAAAGCTGCAATTACATGCCAAAGCCTAACAGTTTAATGTAAAGTAATGCTAGGTTTTATGCTAAGGTGAGGTCTCAACTACATTGGGATCTCTTCGAATTCGGTTCTTGGCACATTTTGACTAGACATATTTTTCTCTTGGTCAAATCACTAATCACAAACCTAAACCTTGTTTCATTTTAATTTGTTGGAAGAGTGTCTATAACATAAAAAGGCTGAATTCATAGTCCATGACACTATGAACATTTAAGTATAATCCCTCACGTAAACACACACGCAGACAACGTAATAAATCAACTTTTGATTACTATACAACGTTTAGAAATTGGTAACTTCAGACTCTACTGGTAATAACCAAATGCCTCCCCTACCAAAGTCCCAAACGGAGCAGATGTGGGCATGCATTCTTCTTTCCATGACTCACTCTCGTTTGGCAGTGCTTATGATGCTGTTTTTTGAAGTTCTTTGGTTTGAACCTCAAGTCAGACTGTAAACAGTCTACTGTGTTTTGTGTTTCAGAAAAAATCTGTTGATAGATAACATGATCCATAGCAAAGAGAACTTACCCACTTATGGAAAAGTCCTCACAAAAATTAAGGGATATTTCAGGATGGGATATTTCATTCTGGACCAACCCCTAGTTTTTTGTGAGCAATATAGATTCAGCAGCACATCATGATGACTGAACATGCTTAGACATAACAAACAATTTTTCATTTTAAGACAGACATCCTTTGTTGTCTAACAGTATTAAAATAGCATCATCTAAATCAATAACATCTGATTAAAGTGCTAATAAGGCCTTAGTGCTACACAACAATATTTGAACTATTTAGAACTGCTTTGATAGTAGCACCACTGTTGTGCCTCACTGGCACCTACACACTGACTGGTTAAAAAAATGAGCCACACTGACACGCTGGCTCTGAGAAGCTAGATCACGGACCTTGCTGTAAGGGTTTGCTTGTACTTCTACCAATTTAAACCACTTAGAGTCTCGGATCAAGGGAGACCTTATGAGTAATGCAATCGTTCTGTCTTGAATGGAATGAGTAGCTAGTCCAGTGGGTGTCTGAACACATATATACACATTAGATCAATTATGAGTCTGTTTCAGATGCAGTGTTCTTGTTCTCACACCCTGCTCCCCATACACTTCTTAGTAGTGGAGCAAGAATAAACAATCTCCTCCACAGAACCTATCAAGCAAGCATGGGACTGGTATTCTCCCACTGCAACCGATCAGTATAGAAAATGGAATAGTTCCCAGTCTGCAGCCTTTCAGATAAAGCAGCCTGCCTTGAGATGGTTTAACATTAAAGAGAAAAATGGATGAGAAAATACCTTCTCTTCAAAATTTTAGTGCATTCTGTGTAGAAAATGGGATTTTTATCCCATCAGACTGCCATTAATGCAGGGTATTTCTGAGTGTTATTTGGAGAGAACTTCCCCGATTTACGATGGGGATACATTTTGACATATCATTGTGAGTTGAAATTCATAGAGTTTTTGTATATATCATAGAATATGATAGAACCTTTAAACATGATTAAAACATGACCACAACTTTTCCTTACCCTATTATTCAGTTCTCGTCATTTTAGCCGTGTGACTCATTACATCACGCACTGCCAAGTTCTTCAAGAAAACAACAGGACAGTATCGTAGTGTGTGTAGTGTGTATCGTAGTGTGTAAAGATTAAAGATGCCTTATTGAACTACAGTTGAACAGAATTGTTAACTTACTTTATGCTAGATTCTTGAATGTTAGGTCATTTATTAAATAATGTATTTAAAGTGAACAAAAACCATTATTGTCGTGACCATGGCTTTTCCGCCCTCCATTTTCCAGTGCTCAGTATTTCTGCTCTACTTGTTATTTTGCATTGCTATATGTCATACTGTAGTGCACTGGTATTGACTAAAAAAGCCAAGATACTGTTTACATACAGTACTGTACTTACATTCCTTCCTCAGCTGTGCAGCACTGGGACATCCCCAACTGAGCAGATCCAGTCTGTGATTTATCGGTGCTCCACCTGGGACCAAACTCAGGACTTTTTTGCTGTGAGGTACCAGTGCTACCGACGGAGCCACCATGAATATCATTTTTAGATCATGGCAATGGAATACACACAGCAGACATAGTGGCTTGGGCCCCTTATTGCTTTCAGAGCTGTCTTAATTATTCGTGGCATAGATTTAACAAGATGCTGAAATCATTCCTCAGAGATTTTGGTTCATGGTCATATAATAGCATCACACAGTTGCTGCAGATTTGTCAGCTGCACATTCATGGTGTAAATCATCCATTAAACCACATACCAGGGATGCCCTATTGGATTCTAGTGACTGTGGATAAAATCTAAGTACAAACTTCTTGTCCAAGTCAAGTTCACTGGTTCAAGGAACCAGTTTGAAGGGCTTTGTGATATGGTGCATAGAAGATGGGTGCACTGTGGATATAACGGGAAGGACATGGTCAGTAACAATATCATGGTTTGAGTCTATGGATGGATGGATAAAAATTAGGGATGCCTCGATTATGTTTTATGTTGCCGATGATTCCGATACTAATCACCCATGAGTGCCGATCACTGCCGATCATCCATACCGATTACATACAGGGTGCTTTCTTTTTATTCTCTGCACTGAGCCTCGAAAACTCACCATGCTCTGGCAAGTGTTTGTTCTATAAATGACGTATCAAACAAGTTGTGTTGAAGCATTTTAATGTGCTTTCCCCGCAAGGAATTTTTTCATCGCATGTGTTGCAGGATGCAAACTTTACATCACTCTCACAGACCACGTAAAAGTTTCACACGGCATGTACATGTTGTTGTGATTGGCAATGGAAGGCATAAGGCGATCACATGCTTTGTCACGGAAATGGGCCGACAATCGATCGGTGGAACACGTGAACACGTAATTCATCTGTTAGATACCAATGCATAAACTCTTGCTGTGAATATCTGTCTTTTCTTTACATAGAGTATGTTTTATTGGCCATATCATTTGTCATTCTTACTCCGACATTTGATACCTTTTTTTTCTTTATCTCTCTTATTTCTGTTTCTGTTTTTGCATCAGTGCATTTAGTCAAATTCCTAATTTGTGAAAACTTACTTGGTAAACCTGATTCTGATATTAGATGATGTCCCACATTAAATAAATGAACATGTGTAGTATTTTTGGTTCCGTTGTGTGAAAATCTGATAATGCTTTAGAGCATATTTATGCTGAAAAATAGAAATTCTCAAAGGATGCACAAACCTTCAAACAGCACGGTAATTAAGGGATTGAATTGTGTTAAGAGACCCTCGATGTGTGTGTGTGCGCAGATACATCCACACTCTGTACCTGGGCGTGCAGAACCAGTGGTATCGTCACTGCTACTGGCGCCTGATGTTTGAGACAGCTGACGTGACCATGCTGAGGCTGCTGGAGGCTTTCCTGAAGAGCGCTCCACAGCTCGTCCTGCAGCTCAGCATCATGATCCACAGCAAACACATACTGCCACTGCAGGGTGAGTGTAAACACATGGACAGACACATATGATCTTCTGCCGGTGTTTCAAAACAGCATCACGTTCCATGCCAAGTGTGAGCACTTATACACTCCACTCACACACACACACACACACACACACACACACACACACACACACACACACACACACACACACATATATATATATAGGCATTACCAAAGTCTTATTATTTTCGCAAGAAAGCTGCATGGACAAGATCAATAAACGTGTCAGAGATCTTGCTAAAAGCACGAGTGGAACCCTAACATCTACACCACATCCCTAATGTTAAACATACTAAACCTTTTTACTTCATGGAGATTAACAATATAGAAAAAAACAGTAGGGTGGCATGGTGTAAAGCACTGTCGATTTACAGCGAGAAGGCCTTGGGTTCAATCCCCAGGTGGAGTGCACTGGGTCCTTTTTGTGTGGAGCCTGCATGCTCTCCCTGTGTCTTGGGTTTTCTTTGGGTACGCTGGTTTCATACCACAGTCCAAACACGTGCTCATTGGGTTAATTGGTGTCTCTACAAGTGCCTCTAGTCTGTGTGTGTGTGCCCTACGATGGTTTGCCATTCTGTCAAAGGTTGTTCCTGCCTTGTGCTCTCCCGACCCTGTCCAAGATCAAGCAGATAAAAAATTGAATGAATGGGAATGAGAATACCGTAATGTGCTCTTACAACTAAGGGGAAAGCCACACCATGGATCGTATGATGAAGCTGATACTTCTGCTAGATGGAGAGACAGTTAGACGGAGTTAGACTCCAGTTAGATGGAGTTACAGATAGACAATATACGCCTGTGATAGACTGGACATCTGTTTCCACCTGGATGTGCTGCTGGATGTGCTCCCAATGACTCTGAAATGGATTAAGTGGGCATATAAAGTACACAACCAGGGTAAGTTTATGATTAATCCATAATCCTCATAGAAGTACAAAACAGAACACAAATGTAATACTCTCTCTCTCTCTCTCTCTCTATAAAGCTATGCTTTAGCATAGCGCCTTTACACAGAGTGGAGACCCTTATAGTGTTACATGGGCACTGGCCCTAATTTTTTTTTTATAAATGAGCTGAGTTAAGGAAGTAAATATAAATGTTTATTTAGTAACCTCCCCTTCTAATACAATAGTCAGTTGCAAGCTTTAAAATTTGACACAAGAGGTCACCAGCAGTACAAAGATTTTCCCACAAACGTTCTATCTTTGTGCCAGGCCCAACAAAGTCACACTTGGTTCCATATCCTTTTTTAAACAATAGTTTAAAGTCCCACAGCCCCCAAGGCAACAGTGGAAAGGAAAGCTGATTGAAAAACGATGGGATGACAAAGACTTAACCTCCTTGGGAAGGCTAGATTGTATTTGTAAGAAATAAATGAAATTACCTAAATAATACAATTATAATAACAGCTTAAATACACAGATGCTAAATAGAACATTTCAAATAGATAGCATAATTAAATGAATTATAATAATATATAGACTATAATAAAGAGAATACAATATTATGAAGAATGTAATAAAACAGCGAACATAAAACGATGCAATTTAATACAATAGTATATATAATAAATAAAATAATTACTATTCAAAATTAAGGAATATGAGTGAATCGCTTAAATTGTTGGATTGTTGCAACCTTCAAGGAAGGCGGACGCACTTTTCCCCTCTCCTATCTCCTATCTGTTCCTGATGGCTCTACTGTCTGTCTGTGTGTTCTGCTCCTGTATGTGGATCTTCAAAAAGAAATTTGGAATTATGGAATTATGGAGCCTACCTGTCCAGATGGAACTTTTGCTGCTGGAGATGTGATGGATGCTGGGCAGATCATGTATATGGCGCAACTTTCCGTTGATGACATTGAGGATGTATTCTTATTTGGAACCATGATTAAGGGGTTTCTTCTAATTGGATAAGGCGTTGCCCTGGTACATTGCAAAATTAAAAGAGTTGGATCAGCTATTCAATGTCCCTTACCACTGTCCAACTTGATCGAGGGTGTAGGAAGAGCTGTAGGCACTCAGACTGTGACTTTTAATCATGGAATGGATTCAATCTTAGAGAAGCTATCGGTTCTGTAATCAAAGTTGGATAAATTGAGAGCCGCTATTCATGAGTGTTCGGTGTGAAAACTGGGAACAAGCATCGTATCTGGTTTTCGGCACAGATCTTATCAGTGGTTTGGCCTTGAGGTCGGGCTGGAGAGAATGTAAAACTCCCCCAGAAGGGTCCGCTGCTATGGAAACCTGTACACCCTCTAATTTTCCTAAGACTGCTGGGGCGTGGCCTGTGTGGAAGTTTACTGTGCTATGGACATGGACTGGTGCTTTCAGGCAAGCGACTCTTTGGCTCCCTCTCTTTCCCTACCTATGAACACGCCTTGCATTTTTCTGCTTTTCCCCCCAGTCGCATCGTGACGAGTCTGTGTGAGCGCTGCCCACGTCAGCTCCCATATAACAGATGGCCGCTCGTTGTTGCTATTTTTTTTCTCAATCCCTTTCCCCCTCTCCCATGGCTAGTCTTTCGTCAAATGTCATTATATGTGCCTATGTGCTAAGGAGTGTTTTTTTCTCCTACTTCAGAGGACAGTATGTGGGCAAGGCTTTTTTTTGTCCCCAATCTTTCCTGATGTTACCATATTCAAATTTTCCTCATTTACGTCTTCCTGTCTTGCCCCCCCCTCTTGTTATATTGTGTGTTCAGACTGGTTGATGGTTCCAATTTCGCTGTATATTGTACCTGTGTGTATGTGACAATAAACTTAATCAATACATCAATCAAACAAACAACAAATTCCTCTCAAATACCAAAGCCTCAATCTTCAAACACTCTTTAAAGCGAAGCAAAGCATCCTGTTTCATTCTCACCAGGGAGGGTCTGGATCATGGCAGAGATACTTTCTGGACAGTCAATTTGAGCATTAATTTTGCAATTTCCAACCAAGATTCAAACCCAGGCCCTTTACGACCTGCTATTTCCAGCAGCTGGCTCCTATCAACGAGCCACTAGGGCATCTAAAGATTATTTAAAGTAAATTGTTTATTGAATTCGTAAACATTTATGTTAAAGTCAGACCTGTAGCCGTACAAGCTGCAGCCATTTTCCTGATCTCACCCAACGAACAAGCAAGTATGGTGGTGCTTGAAACTTTGTTAACCCAATGGAATTTTCCAGAGTACTGCAAAAATGTGACATAAACATCATTAGATTTTCTACACAAATACTAAAAGTGGATAAAGACAAACATGAGGTAAAACCTAAAACCTGGCCATTTTTTATGGAGGGAAATCCAATGTATGTGAACGTTGGGTTTCAGTATTTAGTGTTACCCCCCTTTGCACAACAATAGCTGCAACTAAATGTTTCTAGTAACTCTTAGAATAGAATAGAATGCTTTTGTGGCCACTATACTCTCATACAATGAGATTAATAGCTACTTCTATTAACTACTATACTATAACTAGCTACTATAAACAACTATTGCATGGTATTTAATATTGAATATTGGACAGTGATAGTGATTTTTTTCACGGTGTACTGCATTTATTATGCACAGTGTTGTCAATAATATTTACCCACAGTAGGTGGGTAAGAAGTCTAGGGGGTTGAAAGGTTCAACTATGAAATCAGTGCATGTGTGAGTTCATAGTGGTTATGGCTTTCGAAAAAAAAACTGTTCTTGAATCTTTCTGCCCTTGTCTTGATGCACCTAGAGCTCTTCCCTGGGGGAAACGAGTCAAACAATTCAAAGTGGAGGTGTGAGGTTTAAATGTCCTTCAGGGATATAGAGATCAGCCAATGATCTTCTGTGCTGCCTTTACTACTCTCTGAAGCCTCTCTCTGTCTGTTACAGTGCAGCTGCCATACAATACTGTGATACAGGATGTCAGCAGGCTCTCAATGGATGAGCAATACAAGGTTAGTAGCGAATTGGAGTCCAGACTGAACTTCCTAAGTACTCTCACAAAGTGTAGCCACTGTTGAGCCTTTTTGATTACAGCTGTGGTGCTCTCTGTCCAGGAGATGTCAGCTGAAATAAGGATGCCAAGAAACTGGCCAGTGTACCCTATCCACACACTCGCCGTTGATGCAGAGGGGGATAGGTGGGTGTTGTGCTTCCTAAAATCGATCTCATTGGTTTCTTGCTGTTCAGAACCAGGTTATTCTTACCAGGCTGTCAGCTTCAAGACCTCCTGTCTGTAGGCTGCCTCATCTCCCTTTGGATTGACTCTGACCAAACTTGACGATGAGGTTGTTGTTGTGGGTCGGACTGCAGTCGTGGGTGTAGAGACAGTATAGCAGGGGGCTCAGCACACAGCTGGTGCTCAGCATGTGAGCAGAGGTCTCACAGTCTGGTTCTGGTTAGTGAGAAAGTCCTTTATCCAGGTACATGTGAGAGGGGGGAGTCTGAGGCTGTCTAATTTGGTGATGAGAATGTCTGTAATGATTGCAATGCACTCAGGTTTCCTGAGGTCATATCACAGCCTCTGTATTTTGTTATATCTTGTATACCCTACCACACCTCCCAACTATCTTGTTGCTAGACAGGAGGGACTTTAAGATGAGACTCATCACCTCTTATGGTCCACCTTGGCAGTTTCAATTCCTCTTTCAGCTCGACTCAAACAACCCTGTAAAGAGCACTGTCACCAGACTTGAAGGCAGCATCGCTGGCTCTGAGGATTGTGCAGACCTGGCTAGTCTTCCAAGGTTTTTGATTTGGTAAAAATGAATGTCTCCAGGAGGATTGTATGACCCAGTATACACACATAATGGGTTTTTAAGAGAGTGGGATAGTGAGAGGCGGTTGTGAATGCACTTGAATCTCAGCTATTCCCAATACCTGTTATAGGTGATCCATGTTGTGTGGTCCAATAAATCACATTTGTGCCATTGATGTACAACAGAGCACACTCAATGCAAATCCTCCTAAAGTCAACTATCAACATTAAAAATTTGACTATTACTGCTGCACTACTTCGCCATTGTATGTCAAATCATCATTGTTGAGACTTACCACTGTGGTATAATCTGAGATCTTTATGATGTGGTTTGAACTGTTTTGCAGTCAATCAAAAGTAAGACACAACAAGGATTATTTTCCTGGCACATGGTATAATGGCCACATTTTAGGCAGGAGAGGCTAGAGGGTGACTGGATGCATCGAAAATAGACCGTTCCTGTTTGTAGTCAGAAGTTGTGGTTTAGTGGAATTAGATCTTTTCTGCACAGAGCTAAAGCTACGACAGTGACAGGGACACACAACTTATGTTGGATTTCAAGAATAAACTTGTAGTATTTATTCTCAATATAAAGCAACTGTGTTCTCAACATTTGACATTATTTTAGAATATATTGGTTATTTTCAAAATCCAACATATTTTTCTAATCAGTGGCCCTACCATCATATAACCCAAACAAATGAAGTAGATTGTAGATAAACATGAGCGAGTCCGATATTACTCAACTATTCTGCTGGTTGCCATGGGCAGTGGACAAGGAGCTGTTCTTACACAGCTGAATAAACATTCAATATGATTGATTCTTTCTTTTCCCACTAGCATGACTGGTGCCAATGTTCTGTCACCCCAGCATCTCTTACGGAAGGTAAGTTGTTACATTTGAAAAAGAAAAAGTACTCTTTTTTTGGTGAACTTAATTTTATTTGTTAATATACATCCATTACTTATTTTGAAGTCTGCAACACTTTCCATAAAAATTTGGGATGGGGGCAATTTTTGCTGCCTATTTTCCCATAACACCCATGCATTTTTCAACAAGATAATGCAAAACCACATGCTACATTCAAGGCATGGTTGCTGAAAAAGAGTGTATGGGACTGGTCTACCTGCAGTCCTGATCTGTTGCAAATAGAAAGTGTGGAGAACTGTGAATATGACAACAACCTTGTCTTGCACATTATAAATGTGTTTGCATAAAATACCACCCGAAACACTTCTTCGTTTGTCATTTGTCATTAGAAAGAAGGGCTACTTTAGCCTCCTGTCTCTCAGATCTTCCTTCTAAACAAAAGATTTGAGTAATTTAACATGTCTTATCTAGCAATATGGACTCACATTACGTTCAGATCAGCAAGTATTACGTCAATATTTATTTGCTGGTTACAATAAAATGAGCTTTCAAAGTGAGTGTAAATGGTTCTCATCAGCGCCAACAAATTCTTTTTTTAATATGTTTGTTGTTTATTTGACATCACATCAGCACCAATTGCCATTCGCCACAGGAGAAAGGTTACAACAATATTAGTCATACACATTCTCTGTGGGCCATTTAAAAGCAATCAATTAACCTAAGGCATCTTTGAAATGTGGGAGGAAACCAGAGTACCCAGGGTACAAATGCAGACACGGGGAGGAAATACAAAGGGAGAGCCCAGTTGTGCCATTGGCCACCCTGAAAAGTTTTAGAATAAATAATATCTATCAAATAATTGCTATGCTGATCCATTAATTTATGGCTCTGCACTTATCAGTGATTTTCTCTTGGGGCATTTGGGTGCACAGCAGCCTAATAAGCAAGCCCCCTACTGCATATCCCTGGATTAGCTGCCACTTGCAGACATGATTGACTGTGCCTGAGGGAGAAGAGGCTGATTGGGGACCATCCCAGTTGAACTGGCATCTCACCCAGGGGATGCTTAAGCCTGTGCCCTGTGTTTTCTGGGGAGAGATGCAGAGCTGCTGCAGCCTTCCTTAAGAATTATCCAAATTAAACCTATTCTGATTTGGAATTTAAATAAAGACCCATTACTCTACCTGTTCATGTTTCACTGTATATGCCATCAATGTCAAACTTTATTCTTGTTTAAGATGTCTTCAATCTTCACCCAGCAAGCATTACAACATTCAGGTTAAATTCAGATCATGTGGCTCCATGGCAGAGATACGCTTGCTTTCCCTGAGATAATGGGATTAAACCGCAGACTGGGTTTGTAACCAATAAACCTTTTTAATATAGACTCCCTTTTTGCTCCTTTAATAACAGAAGTATTATGTTTTTGTCATTTATTCATCCGTTCCTTGTCTAATCTGCTTATCCTAGTCAGGGGTGCAGGAGAGCCAGTGCCTAGCCAGCAGCACAGAGCACAAGGCAGGAGCAACCATAACCGTTGTTACCAATCCGTTGCACATACACTCACAAATTTATACATACTTTCACACACTATAAGGACATGCAGCCTCCTCACAGGAGGAGTCCTTTCTGTGTGGAGTTTGCATGTCTGTGTGGGTTTAGACAAGATATTTCTATACTCTGGATTCCAGATTCCAAAAACGTATGTTTGGTCAATTGGTGTCTCGATTGTGTAATTTCTGTATAAGTGTGTGAGTATATGTGCCCTATGATAGATTAGCACCCTGTCTAGGGTTGTTCCTGACTTGCACCTCATGTTGCCATGTAGGCACTGGCATCGCTGTAAAGGATCAAGCAGATAACTAAGTATTACTGTTTGCCCCAAATGCTTTTGATTGGCTGAAAACAATGCAAAATACAGTCTTGTTGTATTATCACTATATTAGGCACAAAGAAACTTAATAAAGTATACTATTGGTAAGGACATAATTCAAAATACAGTATTGAATAATATGCGCTATTGTTGGTGAGAACACTAGACAGGGAGTCAATCTACCACAGGGCCCATGAATGCACACTTACCGGCAGAGAAAATCCACACAGATTTAAGGAAAACCCCACTTAGGGTTCTCCCCGGGAGTCAGGGATCGCTAAAGCTGTGCCACCCACATTAAAAAACTACATGTATATAATTAAATATATTTTTATTGCCAGTATTTGTTTTCTTTTTGAGAATAACTGCATGTATCTATTGCAGTTTTATTAGACAATGCTACCTTTAACATCCAACGATGTTTTTAAAAATTAAGTCTTTTTTAAATTACTGTTAGTATTTATGTTTTACTTACAATCTTCTACCAGTATTGTATGCAACAGAAAGAAAAAATAATATCAATATACATAACACTTACACATTTCATATCAACAAAAATTCACAACACAATGTTATTTATAGAATTAAATACATGCTACTGATATTTGTTCCCGTACAGAAGTTGCTTTTTAGGGCAATTTAATTACGTAATACATTTATCAGATCATACATTGCAGTTTGCTTCACTATTTCTATTTCTCTATTGCTTCTCTGTGTGTACAGTACAGTACAAAGGTCTTGGACCCCAACCCCAAATCAAAATGTTGGGACAGTATGGAAAATGCAAATATTTCAAAAACACAGTGTTCTTTAAATGTATTTGGACTTTTATATAATTGCAAACATTATGAATCCACGATATTTCATGTTTTTTTTTTTCCCAGATCACCTTCTTTTATTTAAACGTTTCTGTGAATAAATATCCATTCCTGCATTTCAGGCCTCTAACACTCCAAAAAAAAATTATGGCTAATAAGATAAGCAAACTAAATGCATGATGTGATTTTAAACAGGTGATGATAACTAGTGCTTATAACCATGATTTGGTACAAAAGCAGTATCCACAGAAAGGCTGAATCTTTGAGGAGCAAGAGTTTGAGCGAAGAGGATCTCCAGTGGTCAACAATGTGTGAGTAAATGCGTGAGATGTTCTTCAAATAAAGACTGGAAGGGATTTACATATTTCAGTCAACATTTTTCTGACTTGGGGTTGTAGATATAAAGTAGTTTTAGCAATAGTATAATCACCATATACGTATAATTACAACGCCAAATCAGAAAAAAAAAACTTGGAATGGTACGGAAAAAACAAGGTCCAGTTTCTTTGGACTTGTGAGTGCAGTATTTATTTTAACAACATCCTTGTGAAACGTCATCTATAAATCCCTTAAATTAAGCTTTCCCAGACCATTAAAATTCATCTTTTGTTCCACACTTAACTTTGAGGAAACAAAATAAGCCTCTTGGTAGTTTATTTACCTGAAGATAATATTTATTTATATTGTGAAAGTTCGTAGAAAGAGAAAAACAATTATGGAACCAACAACAACACGTTGGTGGTTTTGTCAAGGGAGCAACGCGTTTAAAGAAGGATTCTTTCTTGTAACCCTTGCCATTTATAATCTTGAAATGACCCTATTTGAATAACATCTTTTTTTCTTTGAATTGCAGTCTCCTAAATATAGCAAACCATACATATGGCAGCAAATTGAATAAAACGTCTTTATTAAACTTATTGAGTGGCCACTTTATTAGAGATACTCGAACGCTCTGATGCTCTTTCACGATTCTCTATATGAAAAGTGTGAACGGCAACATGAAATCAAGTGAGCATGTTTCCTGTCGATCAGTTTCAGTGTAAATAAACAGTTTTCTCATGCAGTGGTGCAGAGTATATTGAGAATGGCCTGCCTGAAATAAAATAATCAGCACCAGGGGATAATTTTTACCTAAACATCTTGTTGACCAAAGGGGTCAGAGTAGGATGTCAAAAATAGTTCAGATAAACAGATGGGGTAGAACACTAAGCAACAGTGCAGCAGAAGACAATGCTCGTGTTAAAACTAACGTTCTTTAGCACAGACAGACTATAAAGGCACTTGACCAGTTCATGTGCCGTTGGTGTAAAAAGGACACTGAAAGGCAGAAGAGTGCAAAAACTGGATCAGTGATTAGTGGAAAAAAACGTTGCCTGGTCAGATTAATCCAGATTTCTGATTAACCATGCTGACAAGAGAGATTTGACAAGCAGCATGAATCAATGAACCTGACAGGAGTCAACAGTTCAGGCTGGTGAAGGTCGAGCAATTGTATGAGGAAGATTTTTTGGTGCATTCTGGATCCTCTCATGCCTGTGGATAGATATTTGGAAAATAGGGTTTGCCTAAGCATTGTGGCCAACAAAGATAATTGCTTTATGGCAGTTGTTCGATCCTATGACAGCTGACACTTTCAGCAGGAGAATGCATGGACATGACATGAGTGTTTTCCTTATTTCCCTGGCCCAGATCTTAATTCTATTCAGCTGGGACGAAATTCTATTGCTCTGCGACAAGGTTGAATGGCATATTCAGAGCATGTCAGTACCTCTGCGAGAAGCTATCTTGTCCACATGGGTCAATATTCCTGCAGAACAATTCAAGCATCTAATGAAATTCTTTTACTTACTTGCGGCCATGGGAGTGCTGGTGCCTGGCTGGCAGCACAGGGCACTAGGCAGGTATAACCCTAGACAGGGCACATCATAGTCACACCACGGCCACTTTAGTGTTTAGAGTCAATGAACCTAAAGCATGTCTTTGGACTGTGGGAGAAAACCAGAGTAAACTCACGCCCAGACTGCTCGACCTAGGAACAAACCCCAGACATTCTCTCAGTGAGATGACAGTGCTAACCACCGTGCCATCGTGCCACCTGGTGGAAGCTATGCCACGAATAACGCTGCTGTTCTGAAGACCAAATTAGATTGACTACTAGATGTGTGACCCGATTTGCACTTTGTATTTTCCCTATTCATTCAAACCCAACTTGCACAATAAAACACTAAATGGCAGTGTTTTTCGTGCTGTTAGAAAAACATCATGTAATGTTCTGAAAGTTAACCCTCAGATCGACAGAACATGCCCGAAAAATGACAAAGTCATCAAAATGAGTAAGCCACTGTGACATTTATCATCGTTTGTGCAAAAGACATATCAAAGTTATTCCTGAAAGCAGTGATAAATCTGACTAAAGCTATCCACATACATATATGGTAGAGTCAAAAGAGTAGCATCCCACTAAACATGGTAAGGGGCTCAGAAGAATCGGCTAGATTTCCTGTGACCAGATCAATGCACACTGTGTCTCCCGGTTCTAGGGGAAGAATGATGTTAAAGATCGCCAGAGAGCCTGGTACGTGTTTGGCTTCAGCCACAGGTTTCTCCAAGCCCTCTGGCTGGTAGCCCGCTGAGTCTGCACGAGCAATTCCATCGTTAGATTTTGACAACACCGCCTCAATCTTCACCTTCTTGTGACCGGTCAGGATGGCGCTGAAGAAATACCGGCCTCTTACTGGGGCTGTAAATATACCTGTTAAAATATGAGAGCAAAAGGTTTGATTTGGAAACCATATAAGCAAACGAGCATCCTTGTCTCAAATGCTGAATGCACTAATGGCAGCATCTGTTTAGTGTCAATAGGGTGTGTTCCTGGATGAATTCAGTATAAAACCAGTGTGGTTGTTGGCCAAATAGTGCGTGGACTACAGAATAACAGTGCCAACTGAGATAGCATGGTGTAATATCTACTAGAAAAGACGTCACAAAACTGCCAAAGGGTGTTCTTGCATTTGGCATTGCAAAATGAATCAATGTGAGGCGAGACTTTGATTCATTGAAAAAACTGTGGCCAAAAGCCACACTCCAGGCTCACTGACTGGGAACCATTCAGTGGTTGCTGCACGCAGGTAGTGATTACCATGCCAACCATTTTAACAGACGTTATGGAGTAAATTGCATGCTTCAAGTATTTGGAACAGGGCTGTCTCAAAAAGTCTTTTGTGAACACTTACACACAAAACAACTGGGCTATAGTGGGCTGAGTAATCCCATCACTGAACTGTAAACTGGAATGTAGAACTGTAGCATAGTCAGATGACTTGTGG
Organism: Parotocinclus haroldoi; assembly: GCA_034779995.1. Taxonomy (NCBI): domain Eukaryota; kingdom Metazoa; phylum Chordata; class Actinopteri; order Siluriformes; family Loricariidae; genus Parotocinclus; species Parotocinclus haroldoi. The sequence continues at coordinate 37,222 of JAUZST010053651.1, read as the reverse complement.
TTTTGACTCTGATGATGCATCACATCCTAAGAGAAGTTCAGCTATTTCAGGGGATACATAAAGCAAAATCTGTGTATAATTGAAGTCATAAGCTCATGAAGCAGTGTGGTAAAAAGTTTAACCCATTAAAACCATAGTAGGGCCATTTGTAACAGATACCTTTACACTGAATTGTGCGCCTGTTTAGAGGACGATTGGGCTACACTTGACACAACTCAAGACACTGGGGAATTTCCGACAAGAACAATGAAATGTAGAAAGCACTTCTTATTAAGGGAGCCTATTCTTTTGTTTATAACATTAGATTAGTAAAATACCAGAGAGTATTTGAACTCCAACATTCCACAGTCAGACAGATTATTTGCAAATTGAGAAATTTCAAAACCATTGTTAGACAGTCAACCAACAAAGCTCACTCCAAGAGTAAGGCATGTAAAAGTCTGTGAGGTCATAAAATAGCCCAGTATAACATCTACGCAGCTAGAGCAAAAGCCAGAACAACAATGGTGTGAATGGCAGGGTTGCATGAAGAAAACTCCTGGCCCTCCAAAGAGGACGCTGTTTCCAATGACATGGCATATGGACAATGCAGAAGTCTGCATTAGACCATGCATAAGACCGAAATAGAGATTTTTGGTTTAAATGAGAAGCATTATGTCTAGCAAAAGAAACACACTGAATTCCAGGATAAAAACCATAGCCCACGGTGTGGTTTTAGCCTCATTGTTTGTCTATTTTGCTGTATCACGGAATTGGGAATGATTTTCCAACACCACTGTATTACAAGCATACAAGCAGGAGGTCAGCATAGTAACAACTGGAAAGCAAAATCCAAAGTTCAGATTTATGCAATAATTCTAGACCTTTAAAAAACATACCTGTAAGTGGATCGTAAGCGTTGCCTTCATTGACAAAGACACTGTTAAAGACAACAGTGCCTGCACCAATATGTGGTTGTGTAAGTGCGGCTGAAAATGATAGCTTTGGTACATCAAAATCCTTTCCGGGAGGTCCTGTTAAAAGAAAATGCCATGCTCTTTGTAAAGATGAATGATTACCCACTGCATTCTGTATATATTCCTTTATCTACTTGTCCTTACATATAACACTACTTGCTCATTTTGTGCTAATGGTAGCAGCCATCCAATCAACATCAGTTCAGATCACTCAAGACTGATGTCTTAAAACGATAAGTCGTAATGGCAATTAAAAATCTTTCTCTTAATGTATTGTGGATGTAAACAGCTGGTCACCTCAACAGCCAAGCAACCCTGTGGATCCACGAGCAGAGGCAGGAGTTAGAGTAACTTAAGAGTCCATCATTTGTGTGTATGTGTGTATGTTTGCTTGCTCGCTAGCTCACATTTGGACTCGAGACTCGGTTGATGTGTTTAGATGCTTTTTTATTCCAGTTACCTGTGTTTGTGTGTATGGCATTCCACTATTTATTTGTAACAATCTGTAAATGGAGTTGTCCTATAGTAAGTAGTAGTTCTTTGTTTATCCCTAATAGCTGTATGTTCTCTCTCATCTATCACTATAGAAACTGGTTCAAATTCACTCGCTGAGACTCGCATTTTGGCATTCTTCATACAAGTATCAAGTCCATCAGATCATCCTCTTAGGTGTTATGGCTTTCCACTAGACAGCGTCCTAACAGTTCATTATCATATTTTCTTTAATTACTGTGAATGTGTTGTTCAATGTGGTGGCATTAGGGCTGCAATGTATCTCTGATGCATTCTGGTAGCACAGTTTTCTTATGAAAATACCCTTTATATTTCAGTAGCATGAAAAGACTGTGTGACTAAGGTGATGTCTAGTCAAGCACAATGTTTGCAAGGGCTTCAGTACTTACCTACTTCACCTCTGAGACCTGCAAGCAATACCAGAACAGTTAATTACACATACCCATTCCTCATCGGTAAAGATTTGAATAAAATAGACCTGATTAAGAGAACAGATCTTTAACCTGGAGGCCCCATTGGTCCCTCCTTTCCAGGCATTCCTTGTGGACCTTCTCTGCCAGGTGGTCCCATTGGTCCTGGTAATCCTTGAAAGCCCCTTTCTCCCTGTGGTCCAGCAGGTCCTAGCATTTAAAGCATACATTCAGAAATGTTTCATCACAAATCTCCATAATGGTAAAGATCAAAATAACCAAGGTTATGGTAACTTTTTTTTATTTTTATAAAAGCTGACTATTTTATACAGCTTATATCAATTCAGTAGAAGGTTTTGCAGACCAACTTTTAGGACTCTATAAACCTTCACAACTCTTGTTATAATGAGAACCAATTATGTGGGTAGGTTTCTAGTTCAAATGCTGGTTAAACAATGAATGTTCTATAAAACTAACTCTAATTCTTCTTCTAACTTCTTCTAACTTCTAATTCTTACTTCTAACCTCATCTCCTTCCTTCTTTTCTCTATGACATCCTTAAGGCCCTATCTAAGATGTTTTTCCTTTAACTTATCATTATTTTGTACTTAACTATTGTAAGTTGCTATGGATAAAAGCGTCTGCCAAATGCAATGTAATGTAATGTAATGTAATGTAATTCTCTTGAAAACTGTGCCAAAAAGACACATAGTTTGATGGTAAAGTGGTGGTGAATAAAAGGAGTTGGACTTTTCACCTGTCTATATAAGAATGAGAAGAAGACACTTTTGTTCTAGAAAGTAAACTATACCAGTTATCTCACTGACTTATGATTACCTATATAGTGGACACAATGTTTTATTTAGCCCAGGCCATTGTTTTATCCATTAGTCAGGATCAAGATATGATTTCAGTCTCCGGAAAGTCACATCCAGAAATTAAAGCTCAATTAGGTTTGACTTTCTAAACTGGTTATACTTACCTACTGGATATATCTAAACTGCTAGATTTTGCACTATGTCTAAATAATATAAAAGACAGATCACATTACCCAAATAAATAATTTTCTTACCAAATATAGTCACTTCCTACACTATCTTACTACAATTTATAATCTGAATGCTAGGTCACAAAAAAATAGAGACATTGGTGTAATATACTCTACATGCACATGATTACCAGGTTCATGGAATGTATGAACAAAAGAAACCCGCCTCAAAGGTGTTTTGAAAAAGAAACTTGTCTGTGTATTCTAGTGTCTATCTAGTGCAGTGGTTCCCGAAATAGGGGGTGCAGCAAGGTAAATTATTATGGCATGTTAAAGAAGATGTAGAATTTTACATACATAATGCATGTGACTTGTAATAATTCCACTGTAAATGTGATTTCCACTTTTTGGTTTACTCAATAAGAAGTTGCAGTTCTGTATGAATTGCCATGTTTAAAATAAATTCCTGTGGAGTTTGGCTCACATCAGAAAGCATAAAAATCGACCAAGTGATTGCTCGTATAAAATCAAGGTTTCACTGTATCCACAAAAGGGGAGAACTGTAGAAAAAGTTTATAAGTCACTGGTCTAGTGTACATTTTGCCATAAAACTCATTGTTTGCACATTGTAGCTTGTGAGGAATCTCTTGTTTATATATGATGACAGAGAATTTATTCGATTTTTCAGGATTGCTGAAAACTCACCAACAAAGTCCTGCACTCTGAAGGTCTGGAATTCTTCAATGATGTTCAGTAGTGACGAGTTAAGATGGTTCATCTTGGTATGGATATTATCCAAATTAACGTTTGTAATGCTGTCTATGGCCTCTCCCTGAGTAGTGACGGTCGTATTTAGTACATTAACACATGTCCAGAGTCTAGACACGTGTCTGTTTATTATATCCTTGACCTGATGCAGGTTCGCTGAAAGTGAGTCCAGTCTGCCGCAGACATTTTCCATTTTTAATAGCCTCTTCTCAATCCCCTCCTCCACATGTTTGCATTCACCCATTTCTTCCAGCATCCTGGTACTGAGTTCCTGGATGTCCTCGTCAATGTCGTTGAAATGTTTCTGACTGTCCTCACTGTGCTCATTCAGTTTCTCTTGGATCTTATTGATGTCTGAGAAGATCTTATCTTTTGAAATATCCAGTCTATTTATATTACTCCCATGTCTCTGAATGGTGTGGCCAAGCTCATTCAGGGTTCCATTAATGGAAGTGAACCCCAGTTTAACTCCCGAGAGCTCACCTTCCATGGACTTGAGTTCCCTTCCCAGTGTACTGGTTATTACATTCTGAGCATTGATGTGTTTCTGGTATTCCCTCATACTAATCTGGCTTTGTCGCTGGCATTGCTCCACTTCCTCCTTGAGGCTTCCCACTTCCTCTTGCAGGTTGGAACATACCTGTGAGCATGCGCTTTCATCTGAACTGACTTTCCTCTGCAGCTTGGTGATTTCAGCTTGACATCTCTCAAAGGAACTATTAATCACGTTTCTCAAGATGTTGAGGTCATCTGCTATGTCACTGAAGCCAGAACTGCAATCACCACAGCCGTTCCCAAACACTTCCACTTCTGTGACAATTTTGTTGAAATTTTCACCATTCTCACCCATTAAAACATTGATTTTTTGAATGTTGTGGCTTAGGTCTGAAATGCTGTCCTTTAACGAGTCTCCTGACACTGAGAGATCCTTCAACCTGGTGTCAAATCTTTGGATGTCTTCCTTGTTTTCAATGACTGTCCACTGCAGGGTTTTTATAGTATCGTCAGTCTTGCTCTCATATTCTTGCGTGGCACATGTCTCTGCACATGAAGCGACTACTGACTTTAACTTGTCGTCAAGCAACAATGTAGAGTTTTCTACCCGAGTTATGCGCTCCCTATGGTCATGAACAGGATCCTTTAGATTCCTAATTTCTTGCTCAATGTTCAAAATCCTATTTCCGTGAACATCATTTTGACCACGAACAGAGTTGCGTATCTGGCTAATTTCTCTCTGCAATAGTTCCTTCATGCTTGTTTCAGTGTGGAAGCATTTCTGCTCAGCTTTCCTCACAGTTCCGTTAAGACGCCGCTCCAAATCCCTGAGGCGAGTTCTTAGTTTCTCATCTAATCCTTTATCCTGCCCTCTATTTCCTGTCAGTTCCTTGTGAATTTGGCCTTGAAGGATGTCATACAGCTCTACATTAGAACTCAGCTTCTTTTCATTGGCAGTGACCCTCCTTTCCAGGTCTGTAATGCTGCTACAGCAACTCTGTGAGCGGGCCAGGTCTCTCTTCAAGTCTTCCACCTGCTGCCTGTGCTGCAGCTCCATGACGCTCATGTGCTTTTCCAGGGCATGGAGCCGTTCCCGGTCCTCCTGCCGCTGCTGCTGAATGTCTTTCACTATACTCTGACAGTGGGAGCAGGTCAGTGTGATGCGATGTTCTATCTCCCGTAGAATCTCTTCCTTCAGTGTGCTGTAGCGACCTCCCCTGTCTAAATCATTTCCTGCACCATTTACCAGGTGATTGTTGATACTTATGAGGGTTTTGTCATGTACTTGTGTCATATTGTCAAGCAGGTCCAGTTTGGTCTGAATGCTGTTGATGGTTTCTTTCATTTCTGGCTGGGCTGCATCGGCAGGATTTTGACCACCAACACTACCTTCTTGTGACCAACGCAACTCCTCGTGAATTTTCTGAACTCCATGCAAGGTGGACTGCATTTCATGAAGTTCCTTAGTTAGACTTTGTATCTTCTCTTCAAGCTGAGTAATCTTATCACTGTCCCCTCTTCCTAAGGAGAGAAAAAATACTCAATAAATACTGTATAACAAAATAGAAGTTGTAACAATGAAAATCATCATTGTCCTAATCTTTGACAATTATACAGCGTTTCTGTATGATCTGAGTCCATTTTTAGCAATATGATCGTTTGTTCTGCTTATTTTCCACTTTTTTGGTCCTCATTTTGAGGAACAACAGTCACAGGACTCTACCTCTGTAATATTTTGTAATCAGTTAGTACTTCGTTAAGGCTGTGTGGACCAAAAATACTATATGAAACCGACCTTGTCCAGTCTCATTTGGTCACCTGAATTGAAACAAGTCTAAAAATAAACTATACTTAATTTACCCTTAAGACAAAATTTACTGTAATTTGCAGAAGAACAGAATAATAGCCCAAATAGAAAGCATTGCAAAATTAAAAAGTAACTGAATGAAACAAAAGCTTTGGCTAAATAATGTAACATGGTTTTCTCTGCAGCTGAGGTAAGACATTTCTATGTGATGTTTGTACCTTCTCCTCCCTTCTGTTCATTCCTGATACTGGATCCAATCTGTGTTGTAGAGGGTCTACCACTGTTGGACTGTGAATCTCCATGGGGACCTTCACTGCAGTCTTCACCTGAATAGCCATGACAACACTTCCACTCCATCTCCGTCACCATCTTGTAAGCAATCTTGTACTTGGTTCTTCTGTATGTTCGATATCTATCATTCAACAGTTATGATTCATAAATATGATATAAACTCACGAGGTACAATCCTGTTTTAACAATGTTGAAGAAAAGCTTAGATAGTTACAGTAATACCGCGTGACCTGGCAAGAACTATTCCATTCTAATCAACAGAAACTGATTTAGTTCAGAATTTAATCTTGGTGGAATGGAACACCTTGAAAGTTTGGATACACTTGCTTTTAATTCATCTTTTCTATTTGACTATTTATTGAAGTATTTATACACTATTTTAGCCATAGAACTTGCAGAACGTTTTGGTGGCATCGTAGGGCTTAAATGCATTCAGTCTATAATGAAACTTTCACAAACAGTGAGCACAACACCGCAGACAAAAACCTGTCATGTCGGCAAGTAGCGACTCAGGCGGCCGATGCTCTAGTCTTACTTCTCGTTTTTAGAGAGTATTCATCCGCTGAGTAAATACGCTGTTTATCATAATATTTTATTATTTAAAACATTCATTTATTGTAAGAATTATTATTTTTTATTAATAGATTTTTATCAATTTCTATCAGTTCATCAAATACATGTATGTGTATACGTTAACTATACCACACGCGCTACACGTGCAGATCAGGTTCCGCAAAAACCCAGCGAAACAACAAAAATCCGCGATATATTTTTTCCATTAATATTTTTTGAAACCTGCGATGCACAGAGTCCCTGAAAGGTGAACCGCGAAGTGGCTGTACATAGATAAAATAGATCAACGAATAGATTCATAAAAGCTAAAGTAACAAGACTGTTTTTAAAATATAGCAAGTAAAAAGTACAGATGTACTTTTAAAGTGCTTTTGAATTGTAATAATTAAAAGTAAAACAGTATTTAGTTACAGAAAGAATCAAGTAAAGTACAGATAACCAAAAATACTACAGGACAGTCACAAAATACTTGTACCTCTGGTACAAGTGTAGTTTGGGGTAATGATCGCAGTTTAAATTCAATTCAATTAAATTCAATTTTATTTATATAGTGCTTTTTACAATGTAGCATTGTCTCAAAGCATCTTTACATTAATACAATTATCTAAAAGGCCAATCCCAAGTTGAGCAAGCCCAGGGTGACAGTGGCTCCCCAAACTCCCCAAAATGGTAGGAAGAAACTTTGGGAGGAACCAAGACTCAACAGGGGACCCACCCTCCATGGGCGGCCTAGATTTCTTCTGTTAATGTCTTGACTTTGCTTGTCACCTGCAGTAAGGGTAACAAGAATCTCCTTCCTGCTGCAGTTTTTAGCTAGTTATACTGTAGAGCATAATAGTAGAGCTTGGCCATGGCACTTGTTAAAACTTTCAAATGCCTTGCTGTTCCAATGTTTGACCATCATTTCTTAAATGGTGAAGGTCTAACGTTTCTACTTGCTTAGTCCATTATTTGCATATAAACGTGCATATAAATTTGCATTATTCACATTGTCACACAATGGATACCAGTATTTGGAATGAATTATTGCATTCACATTGCAATTATTTTTTGGTACCACAAAATTGACGTGTTGACTTTTCATTCTAATAAATACTGTTTGGACATATTTAACGTCTTACATTTATGTGAGAGACAAATTTCTGCTATTTTAACATTAGACTGAATGAAAATGGCTATACAAAAGAGGTGTATAACTGGTGACTGGTATTGTAGATCTCAAACAACAGCCTTGATGATCACTTCTGCAAATGGGCATATATTTTGACCTATATATAGAAATGTATATGTATGTATATAACATTTCCTCAACTCTCTCAAACAAAGGAATACGTACACCAAGACCCGGGAACACTGGCCCCAACCGCACTGCTGGTAATCAGGCTTCACATAGGTCTCCACTCCATCCTCCATAACACAGCTAGTAGTTTTCATCACGACATAGGCACACCAATTCCTGTTAAAATGCATAAAGATGTATGGAAATAAATATAGCAAATCTGACAGACAGAAAAATCCATGCACTTATACACTTAAAAATACACACACATCACCATGTTAGTCACAACTTTTGACTAATTAAATGGACACTGATTTAATTAACTTTGTTAACTCACATAGGAGATCCTCAGCAGGCCATACACAGACATGCTGAACCCCTGTTCTTTTGTTCTCTGAAGGATAAATGCCCTTTCACTTGTGAGTTTTGGTCTGCGTCTGGCTCATGGAAGTGCAGTTGACCTGAATATTGTACCCAGCTTTGCCTGGCCTGTCATAGATGCGTGCATCACTACAGAACTGAAGTAACTGAATCAAGTATGAACAGATGAACACGTTAAATTACATGCTCATAAAGACAAATAGGTTTATATTAAGATTACAATTCAATAAATAAATAAATCACCAATAACTTCACTCACAAATGCCAACTTGTAATTACCAGTTTGTCTAAAAACGTATGTGCATTTGAACTGTGTAATAAGTAGCAAATAGCATTAGACATCGCTATAACGGACAAATACATTTTATGATTTCTACACTTCTCTTGTGAAAATGTTGTTGGAGTATAAAAACCAGGTAAACCTCATACATTTTTTATTCCAGGGAATAAGTTGTTTTTGTAGGCTTTGGAATAAAGCCCATGTGAATAGAGTGACAAATATGGATGCCATACAACTCCTACATCCTACTCCTGTGGTAACAGTAGGAGTTGTAACAACGGTTGTGAAAAATATGGGTTGGGATGTGGTTGGGATAGAGGATGCCTTTGCCAATTCAAAACTGTGTTTCATTAGCCTCTCCAGAAAAATAGAATGAAACACAGTATCTATTCATTCAAATGCTCAGCAGGTTTAAACACAGTCAGGCCTCCATCACACACTGAATGATCAAACAGATACTGACTTACATATTAAGATGTGAAGATTATGTCCCTTTGTTTTCAACATTTCTTTTGTTAAATGCTCATGCTTAGTTAAATTATCTTAGCTTGATGTAATTTAGTCAACATGATGTTCCCAATCGTACATTCATACACAGAGATGCAGAGTTGTGATTTGCCTCCTGCTGTGTTTAGTATACCAACTACAGCAAACTAGACCTGTGTCACACAATACCCCCAAAAATCTTCACTGCACATAAAGTTAAAAGCAGGGTACAGCCATTTCTATTCACCAAAACAATATCTCGATGACAAAAAGAATGATGTGAAAGAGTGGGGCGGAAAAGTGGCTCAGTGGGTAGCAGTGTCACCTCATAGCAAGAAGGTTACTCTGTCTGGTTTCCTCCCACAGTCCAAAGTAATGCTTAAAGTTAGGTTAAACTTTAATTAATTTGGTGGGAATCAAAACAAAGTTCTTACTAGTTTGGTCCAGCAAATATGTTTGTCTATGTGTGTGTGCGTGTGTGTGTGTGTGTGTGTGTGTGTGTGTGTGTGTGAGAGAGAGAGAGAGAGAGAGAGAGAGAGAGAGAAAGAGACAGAGACAGAGAGTAGTTGGGAGTAATTATATAGTAATTGTCATTTATTTTATTAAATTTCTGACGAATTAAATATATTACACGGCATGGTTTGCGCCAATGTTGTCCTACCTGCACCCTGATTGAATTTCATTGTAACCGTATTTATTAAATTATTTCAAATACAACACAAGAGAAAGAGTTACGTGACAAAGAATGTATCAGTGAGACGACACATTACTATTTAAAAAATGTATTAAGCTGCCGCTTATAATTTGTTTATTACAATGATGCCTTTTCCATATTTACTTACATGTTCAACATAACTAATGGCATAGCATAACCATTTTATGTTGTGGTTGTACCAGATGTTAGTGTGTTAAGTTGACTGCCACCAATTTGGTTGTTCAGCTGGCCTGGTGCTTCATAAAATATGTTTGGCTTGCTCATATCTATTAATGTCTAATGGGGCTTAATTACTTTGAATGACTTTCCGTGGCTGACAAAACCTCCAAACGAATTACTTTAGGACACAAATGTGTAAAATCTCTTCACACTTCACAGACTTAACATGAAGGCCATGAAAAATCAAAGGGTGCTTCGAACATGAGTGAACATGGAAAGTACATGTAAAGTAAGTTGTAAGCCTAGACTTAACATTGTAAAATAAGTCATACACAGACATGTGACGTGTATAGACATAGGCGTATGCTAAACAGACTAAATGTTTCCCTCTACAAATCCCAGGTAACCAAGGTTCAATAAAATGCAAGGTCAGCCAGGGTTCACTACCCCTGGAGCAGAGAGGGTTAAGGTCCTTGTTCAAGAGCCCGACAGTGGCAGCTTTGTGGAGCCAGAGTTTGAACCCCCAACCTTTTGATCTGTAGAGCACAGTCCTACCCACAGAGCCACCACTGCAATACATAGCCAAGCAACAGACGCACAGAGCCACACACAGGAGTTTTGCCACAAACTGATCTGTTAACTAGTTATAAAGTAAATCATGATTAAGCAAAAATGTATCGTCTTTGTTTAAATGATTAGGTGTCAACAAAAGGACTATTGGTCAGGCTTAATGTCTCCTTGTAGGCCTTTTTTCTGATTTTTTTTTCATTCTTTTTTCTCTGAAAGAGATATTGATAGCTTCTTTGAAATACAAAATCAGTTCACTGTCCTTGCCATTTATGCCCATGTATGCACAGAACTCAGAGCTCAATATCACATTTGAATTGACCGACCAAGCCATGTTACAAAGCAACCTATTATAAGGTCCGGGTTTGGCCAGCTCTGCTATTTACTATTTTGTAATGGTTGAAGCTAAGTGGAAAATCTGATCAGCAGTCCAAACCCCATAGAATGGAATAGTTACAAGGCTAGGACAAGTTGAACTCAAGTTCAGTTTTCTTTGCCTTCATATCCAGTAATAGCTACACTTAGGAAAGTACCTCAGTACTTAGGAAATATCAGTACGCATTTTTCCACTCTTTTGGGTCTAGGCCTTTTCTATGAAATGTCACATTGCTAATAATGAAACTGAAGGCAATTTCACAATGATCCCTTACAAACTTCCACTTCCACACGACCACCCTTAAGAAAGTACATCATGGTTTTATGTGGTGTGGCAATAACCATAATTACCATTGTTAATTTTGGTCAAGAATATGAAAATACCCTTTATGCTATGGCACTAGGCAAGAACTGAGGAATTTGAGCTTGTCCAATGCAGGGAATCAAACACACTGACTCCTACATAGGGAAAATATGGTATGGCAATTCCACCTGCTGGTGTTCCTTTTGGAGGTGAGAGAAATCCACCCTAATTGTGCGATATGTATTGTCAACAATCATATTTTAACTGTTTTAGTGATGTGATTAGTGATTACATCATTACATCACTCAGTTTGCAAAAGATCAGTCTAAACATGCCTTAAGATTTCACATATGCACTGTGTCATGTAGTCAGGGGTAGGACAGACTACTGCTTATTTGGCTTCGTAAAGTCAGATGTTGTTCAAAACATGGAAATCTGCGAGCGATGTCACAAAATATGAAAACAATGACGGACTTCAGGAGTCAGCTGGCCATGACTCCTGCAGCCAAGGCACCAGCACAAAAAACACTCAGCAAAACTCAGCAGAATCATTCATTCATCCACAATTTCCCTGTCCACTTAATCCCAGTCAGGGTCTTGGGAAGGTCAGTGCCTTTCCAGTGGCACAGGGAGTCAGTGAACAACCCCAGACAAGGTGTCAATCCATCGTAAAGTACATACACTCATATACTCATACACTAGGAGTGCTGTAGGAATAGCAAATAAACACACATTTGGAATGTGGGAGGAAACAGTTAGGACACGCAGAGGTGGAGTCTGACATTGGGATAGAAATGGGTACCCTATAGCCTTATGGGCAGCTAAGTGCTGTGCCAACATTTGGCCATTTAGCAGACTCGTTCTGCAAAAATGCCTTATACCAAGAAAGGCAACAGATGGTAAGACATAACAAATGCTGTCACCAATTACATTACAATGACAATATGCCTGATGAGAGAGATGAGTTCAAACAATTTTTGTATATTTAAGACCCAAGATATACACTGAAAGTATCTACTCGTGGTTATCCACAAATCCCAAAAGATATTTACATTTACATTTACATTTCCAGCGTTTAGCAGACGCTCTTATCCAGAGCGACTTACAATTAATACAGTCTTACATTTTTAAGCAATTTGTGGGTTAAGGGTCTTGCTCAAGGACCCAACTGTGGCAGCTTGGCAGAGGTGAGATTTGAACCCTGGACCTTCTGGTCCAGAGTCTAGTACCTTAACCGCTAGGCTACCACAGGCCTACAGGCCATTGATGTTAGTTATTTTCCTTTTAGAAAAAGATTTTATATTGTGAGCCATGATTTATTGCATTAATACTTAATTCAATTTCTGATGTTGATATGACTTGAGTTGCTAGATGTGTCATGAAGAAGATTAGAGATAATCTGGCCTCCTCTTGGTTCTGGTACACAGTGCTGGCATTTACTCACAGTAGAGTTCACAGAACCTGACTGTGGTTGTCATTTACTCTTATGTCAGGGAATTACATTCTGCCGCTATATCTGTTCAACAGGCTGTGTGGTCCTGACACTTTAAAATAAGGAAATAACAAAACAACAACAACAACAAAACAGGAAAGGAGAATTTATAAAGAGCTTTCATATGTCACCTCTGCTGATGCGTTAATTACCCTGCTTCAACACACTCTGTAATAGCATCTATTGCAAATCATTCACTTGGCAGATGGTAAGAATGTCAAGCCATGACACGGATTTATCTTTACCCCTTCTCCCAGAATGGCGGTTAAAAGGCGGTGGTGGTGGTTGGTGGTGTTGTGGCGTTTTGTTACACTTTTTTTATCGTATTTTTAAAAAATAGTATAAAATAAACTGTCATTGTTGACAGTGTGCTGTGTTCTATATAAGATGCCGGGTATTTTGTGGTTACTTTCGGTATAATGTCCCATATTTTATCTGATTACGTTAATATTTTAAAATGAAAATGAAGTTTTCCGTTTTGGCAACACTTGTCTTCATCAGAGCTGTAGGGTGTCTATAGCATGCTCTACAATTCACTGGCTGCAGGTGAAAGTGCTTCATGGATGGACACTAGTCCATTGATGAGGTTCATACCCTCACAGCCTGAGCTCTTTCGTTGACCTGCACACAGGTCCTCAGGGACTGTTGTTTCCTGTAGCTGGTCTCTGCATCTGAGCTGCTAAAAATGTATGTAATTAAGTCTTTCAACTCCTCCAAACTGCTCAGTTTGTTGCGCTGCTTATGGAATGTAAGGCAGTACTGTAATCCATTCAAACGTAAGCAATTTGTCTTCACTAAACACACTGCACAGCACATGCGCAATGCATTGTTGCAATTTTGTAAAAGTGCACATCAGGTTTTCTGTAAGGCTTTTGTGCTGTGCTATGATTACTTGGAACGCCATTCCCTACATTGTGACATGGACATAATGATACATGTATGTGCAACTACAACTATAAAGTCATAATGAAAATATATAAAATGTAAATCAGCCTCCAGTCCCACTTTTAACGTAAAAACACATCAGATCTCAATATGGAAGAATTTGCTTTCTATTTGATTAAAATTAGAAGGATCAACCTTGAGCGGATAGAATTCAAAGACACTTTGATAATCAGAGCGAAAAAATGATTGGGCAGGCTGGTCCATTTAGCCAAAATTTACATTTGTGTTATTTAGCAGGCGCCCTTATCCAGAGCGACTTACAATTAATACAGTCTTACAATCCAAGAAATTGTGGTATAAGGAGCTCAGGGGCCCAACTGTGGCAAACGTGGGATTTGAATCCTGAACCTTCTGACCCATAGTCCGGTTCCACCAAGTCCCTTTGCAGCACCTCAAAACGGTAATCAGTAGTTTGTATGGCATCCATGTGCTTGTATGCATGCCAAACAACAGGGCATGCTCCTAATGAGATGATGGTGTCTGCCAATTATGGTTTTCTATGCCAATTGAGCTATAAAATGCTGGGCAGTAAGCACAGGGCACACTACAGGACGTCTAGCCCTCAGGCCACCCTCATGAAGCCTGTTTTTGATTGTTTGGGGACATTCACACCAGTGGCCTACAGAAGGTATTTTTTAGGGCTCTAGCAATGTTCATCTTCTTCCATCCTGTTCCTCCCCTTAAGGGCTTAAGGACATTTTACAGACATGTCCAGCTATCTTACAGTCTCCTAAAAATCTCCTAAAATCTCCTCCATACCCTTAAGACGGTGCTGGAAGACACAGCGTACCTCTTGGCGATGGCATGTACTGATGTCCCATCTTGCAGGAGTTGGACTACCAGCTCATCCCCCCAAATTCACATCACCCCTGACTAATTACCTGTCCAGATCAATATTTTTTGTAGAACAGAGTTGATGATATACTGTGATTAAAAAGTGTTCCTGTAAATTTCTTGAGTAGTGTATACTGAGATGCAGGAGATGCATTTAGTCACCATGTAATCACAGGGTGTTGAAGGGATCTTATTACTCCCAGTTCCCAGTAGACCAATATGATCTGTGTGTTTGTCTGTTTTCAGCAGTAGTTTCTGTCTTAATTACCATGTGTATTTGCACCTTGGCCCTGGCACTGATGTTCAGTGACAGCTTGTCCCAGAGCATCAGCATGACATCTTTTCCTGGCTCAGATATCTTTGTTTTTTAGACAGAGTAAATGGTTCAGACCTTAAAATGAATGTGGGTTTTGAGATTAGACTAATGAACAGCCACATTTTTTTTCTACTTGGAAATGTGTGGGGAAAAAATAGACCGGACAACTTAGCATTGTACTGAGCTACAATACTATACCAATGGTTATAACACAGTTACGGAACAGTTGTGCGGTTCATTAAATGTTCAACCTGCTAAAGAAATAGAGAGACAAATAAATCATAAGGCATTTATTGGTATAAATACTGGGATATTTCATAAGTGGCACGACAATGTATTATAGCAATATCAACAGCTCAGGACTCTGCTAGAAACTGCAGGACATGACTTCAGTGTGTTCCTGTTCCATGGCTGTTCTGTAGCATATATATATTGAGAAAACAGACAATGCATTTTCTGTCCTTCAACCTACAGAGTTAGTAATTTTGTTAAAATGATTGAAAATAAGCCAGGTTGCGAAATTATTTTGTCCAAATCATTGTATACAAGTCATTATAGCTTCCACGATGCAACAAGGAACACTACAGGAGATCATTCTTAGCAGGTTACTATCTGACTACATACATCATCTGCTTTAAAGACTTTGGAGATAGGTATTTATCTCTGTAAGAATTTACTTCTAAAGGCCTTGTTTAGTATTCAGTTTAACTAACAGCATTAACTAGCAAGCAGCTTAAATCATTTGTCTGAAATAATTCCTCCCTCTCTAGTTTGGGGGCCCTTGGGTAATGTGGACTGCTTCCCAGTGTATTGTGTGATTACTTAAAAAGAATCTGTAGCTAATGGCAATAGCAAATCACAGAAACTTTAATATATTAGTGGGCAATTTAGCCTTAAAATAATGTGGTGGGCAGAGTGATGTAAACTGGTTATTGAGTTACTTTACCATTTTTAAAATGATTATTGTGTTATTTGGTATATTTGATATAATTTTTCCTTGAAATGTCTTTTGTGGTAAATAATTTTAAAGCTCCAGTATTATAAAGAACAACCTTCACTCGTTCATTTTTTCATACCTGATTTTATGGCCGCAGAGAAACCGGGGCCCATATGGCGGCACAGGGGACAAGGCAATTGCAGGGCAAATACACATACACATGGGGCCACCCTAGAGACATCAACTGAATGTTTAAGGAAACTGTAGGACCTGGAGGAAACAAATGCAGATATGGGGTGAACATGCAAACTGCAAAAGGAAGCAATAGGGCCAGGACTGGACTTGAGTTTCTGGAGGCAACAGCCCTAACCACTTGCCTAAACATCATGAGGCATGAACTCCACAAATCTGGCACCATATATCTGGCACCAAGACCTTAGCAGTATATTCTTAAATTGTTGAGGTGGGACCTCCATGAATCAGATTTGTTTGTCCAGCTTATCCCATAGATGCCAGATCGATTTGAGATGTGGGGAATGCGGAGACCAAGTCTAACCCTTGATTTTTTTTCATTTCCATAAAACCATTCCTGAACAATTTCTGTAGCGTAGCTTGGCTCAATATCTTGCTGAAAGAGGCCACTGCCATTGTCATAAAGGAGCATACTTGGTCTGCAAAAATGTTGAAATAGTTGGTGCTATTCTATTGATTTCTATTCATTTCACCTGTCAGTTATGGCTGATTGGTCTGTAGTTTTCTGTATTTTACTCAGATCTATTTATTACATAGTGTTCACTACAGTGTATTGTTTAATAAGATCCAGCCTGGATGTATTTGCAGTATATTAATAACTCTGTTCCAGCAATTGGTGAGTGAAAGCATATAAGAAGGTTTCCCTGTAGAGCTGCCAGCAGTTAGAAGGAGACTGAGGAAGAGAAAGAAAGTGACACAGAGAGAAACAGAATAATCAAGATAGATGAAGTCTAATCACATTGTAAAACCGCACATTGTTAACTGGTTATGGTGTGACGCCACTCTTTGTTTGGACACAAAATGGCAGCCTTGTTCTAGCTGAAGGGCTGCCACGGCCAAGCGACTGCCCCGTCGACCGAATGTCCATATTGGGGGTGATTAATGATACCTGCCCAGGAGAGGATCTACTCATTAAAATCTCAATTGAACATCACACAATGGTGCTCTCTTCTACCTCTTCTTAATGCTGCCAAATTCGCATGTTCTTTTGAGCCAGAGGGGAGCAGGGTGATTAATATCAGGAATAAGAACGACAGCACACAAGCATGCTGGTGAATCACCCAATCTGTATTCCTTCTATTCTAGAAACCCTTTATTTTTCCCACTTGAATGCCAAGCGAACAGGTCGTCCCAGTAGGATGCAATTAGGCATTAGTTGCCATAGTGTTTTTTTCTATGCAGTCTGGACAGCTAATTCCTCTTAAGATAAATCTCTGTGTCCACCTTACTAAAATTAATGCACAAGCCTTTTCCTGAATGTTCCCGATCCCAGGTAAAAAAAAAAAAAATGTTGCCATAAGGAAATAGTGAACAATATTCTTTTTATTTTCACACTGCATAGTATTTCTATGTTAATAAGAAAGCAGCTTTGCAGTGTGTCATATCCTGGCAACAACTGTTTGATGTGCAAGTTAGTGACATTAGAAGGGACTATTTAGATACCATATTTTGAGTTTGTAATTTCTTTCCTTAAATTGCTACATTTCTGGCAGAACTAAAGATTATGATACCAGTAACATTCAGAGCAGAGACAAGGCCAAGGAGATTCAGAATATTTATTATACAAAAAGTACGCAAGCCCCACAAGGGTTAGCAGATCAGCGTAATGAAACAAACCCCTGTACAATAACCAGACAGTGCAGAACCGATCCAACAGGTTCAGATTGAGACACATGTCAAGGGACAAAAAATGAGTAATAACAAGGAGAACAAATACAGAGAGAAAAGACAATCAAACAGTAAAAACTACATGACTTTGCAGGTTAAAGACTGAGAAATGGCAGACTAAATTGGTAAGGGAGCGATGAGTGAAATGGGAACACAAGTAGCACTGGTAAACAGGTGAACTGAAGGTTGAAAAAGTGGCTTGTGGCCTTCCTCTGTGTGTGCGATGGGGTGGACGGTGTTCTAGGAAGTACAGTCTGCACCTGTGATGCGACTGTGGGTGTGAGAACAACTTATATTTACACTTTTTAGATTTTTGACTTTACAATTACTTTAAATCGAAACAATCAAAACAATCAAAACCTTTGTATTGTAGGCTACATCAGCATCTGGTGCATGGGGCATGCTTTCCTGGCAAGTTTATGGATAAGAGACTGAGCAGTTGCAAGTGATAAAAATGTCAAATACTCATTAGGTGTAGGTTTTTTTCATCTCAGTGGGTCATATTCCAACACCGATGAATTTCCCAGCATAGAAATTCATCAGTAAAAGGATGGCCTGCAAGACCAATATTTGGTATGATGGACAAGCAGGAGTATCAGACTTGACCAGACCTTTTTAATGGTACTTTAGTGTTTTTTCTAAATATATCATGGATGTATTGGAAGAACTTTATGGAGTGGTATTGGTCATGTTGAATTCATAAAAGAATATGTATTTGATTTTTGAAGGCAAGTTTCCTTCTTCAGATTTCAGTTTTTTAGGTTCTTTAGGTAGGGAAAATAAACACAGAAAGCACTTGTTTGGCTTCAATTTTATTAATAATTAAATAGATTTAGTTAAATAATCATCTGGAAACTGTTTTTCTGCTTAATTCTCTGTATTTTAAAGAGGATTTTAAATATGTATGGTATGTAATAGGCAAGGGCAGCTCACTGGGTAGCCGAGTTTACTCTGGGTACTCAGGTTTCCTCCCACAGTCCAATGACATCCGTGTAAGGTGAATTGGTGTCTCTAAAGTGGCCCTTAGTGTGTGACTGTGTGTGTGCCCTACAATGGATTTGTTCCTACCCTTGCGCCCAGAGTTGCCAAGTGGGCACCGTCTAGCCCACAACCATGTGTGGATTAAGCGGAAGATAATGGATGAATGGATGGTCTAATAGGTCACTACAGATAGCACTGAATAAACATGAAAGGTCATAGTTTGATTAAATTAAATCATGCACAATACAAATGACCTTTACTACCGGCGCTATTCTCTCACTTACAAATATCACGTGGCAGGTAATAGATGTTTTTGTGGCCTTCTGATAAGAGAATGAGATGTTCGAATACATTTTAGTGCAAAAGACACGAGACCAATTGTTAAAGCAATAGCCATTTTTGTTCCTGCTGATTATGCAGTATGTCACATTATTTAGCTTTGTTATTGGTTATGCTGTTTGGAGAGGAATTAAACCCTGGCTCTATCTGGAACATTGGAGATAAATAAGAGTAGCTCATTGTTTATATATTTCTTGCATAATTATCTGTGCTCATCATAACATAAATATGCTAACTGTTGAAATGCCATGGAGATGATGAACTCACTTTAATTGCTAAGTTTCATATAGTGGTTTTTGTGAAATACCTCTGCTGTATTTTCAAAATGATATCTATTATGCTACACTGACAGTGAACATCCTGACAGTGTGTGCCTGAAATGGTCAACTCATGTTTTACTCATTCACTGATGACTGCATAAACTGCTCTATGTGGAACGCGGAAACAAATCGGACAAACTGTTCAAACTGCCTAAATGGAACACTAAATGTTTGCTTAAATAGAGAACAACATTTTGGGTAATATGGTAAATAGGGTGAGATTTTAGACACATCCTCAGTCTTTCCGCCATTAATCCCGGTAATACGATATACTGTAGCATCACACAAACTTTACTTCTCCAGAAGTGAGCTGGTGTGGTGCTACATACTGGGGTGACTCTTGACTTCATGGGTCATGTTCACAGAGGTCCTGTCCTTGTGGTCCCCTATGGAAAGGTGCAGCAAAACAAGTAATAACCTTGCTGCGAGTCTAGTGCTTGATTCTGTAGTATGTTTATGAGTTTCTGTAGGTTTCACCTTGCCAGGTGCTCCTGAGGCTTAGCGCTCCTCAGGTTGGGGCTAGGTCTGTGTTTTGCACAAAACAAAGGTACACCAATGTCACAACAAGGTTTTAGTTTGTTTTATATGTGATTCATACAAATAAGGGTCGCAGGGAGTAGAGCCTAACTGTAACTGGCAGGGTGCCAGTCCATCGCTGGGACACTTTAGGGACACTATGCTTGGAATTTGGTGTGTAGAATGAAACTGGAGTACTCAGAGTAAACCCACACAGACATGGGGCAAACACACAAGCTCCGCACGAAATCTGGGCCGCAAACCTAGACACTCTGGACTTAACCAGTGTGCAATAGGGCTGGTAATTGATATTTAGTATCCACACAGATTTTTATCAGTTGCCAAAGTCTTTTAACCTTTTGAAATTGTAGCATGCAGTAATTGGATTTTTGTCCACAGCACTTGATTCTAGTTTTAGTTTCTGTTCCTGCAAAAGTTGTTAGCTTCTTATAAAGCTGCATTAACAAAACATGCATTGACCAGGGTGGCAAAATGGCTTGGTGGGTAGCACTGTCGCCTCACAGCATAAAAGTCGGAGTGGTCTGAGTCCTATCTATGTGGAGTCTACATGTCCTCTGCTTGACCATGTGGGTTTACTGTGGGTAAACTGGTGTTCTCCCACAGTCCAAAGGCATGTGTTAGGTTAATTGGTGTCTCTAAAGTGCCCCTAGTTTGTGTATGTGTGTATGAACGTGTGAGTGTATGTGTGGTACAATGGACTGGCACCCTGTCTGGGGATGTTCCTGACTTGTGCCACTGGCTGTCCTGCGAAGTATCCACAGTTAAGTGAATAGGAAAATTAATGATTAATGAATGCATATATTTTGACCAGGGTACCCAGACCGTAATATGACTTTTTGAGGTTAGATGATGCACTTTCTCTGCATGCCCTGCCCATGTCCGCATGGCACGTGTGTGAAGTTAGGTAGAATACAGTTTGTGGGTGTGCACTCCTTTGTGATGCCTTAGACCAGCAGATGTAGGAAGTGATAATGTGTTATGTCTCTGTGTGCTGTGCACACCAGTCCACCATCGTAGCCAGTTATCATTAACCTTGTAGTGCTCATTTGTGTACGAACACGGTGATTGATGTGCTGCCCTAAATTCCACCATCCCTCCCTCCTCCTCTCGCTCCTCGTCTCTTGGGCCATGTAGAGGTTTGTGGAGAATGTAGCTGGATCAGCCAAATGGCGAGCAGGCAGCACTTTTTCATTCCACCCTATACCCCCAGGTCCTCATTTCCCCCATGTCTGTATGGAATGAAGTGAAGAGGCAACCTGTTGCTGTTTAAGAATGTTCTGCTGTGGTTCTCCAGTGCCACTTCGTATTTGAACTTTTCCTTTTGCATTCCTTGACGCAATTATTTTTGTGATGACTAGTTAGTGACCTTGTTGATTAATGTTACATTTCATCCCTTAATAGCATCGTTTACACATTAATGTCAGCAGTTAATCAATGGCCATTGCCAGAAGATCTCATACTGACCTTGGAAGATTCTTGTAATGAATCCTTATTAATGGCATCGTCTGCTGCATTGTGTTGACTCCTGTGCCTGCTCGCTAATTTTAATAAGAGTATGAGACATGACAGTATGAGAAGTGGTTAGCGCTGTTTCCTCACAACTAAAGAGACGATTGGTTCTGTTGCAGCACGGACTTCACATGTGTGCAGTTAGCAAGATCTCCAAGTTTCGGCATGTGTTCCCGCTGAGAAGTTTGGTTTTGAGGTCAGTTGGTGTCTAAAAAGTGAGTGTGTGTGTGTGCGCGCCTTGTCTGGGATTGGTTCTTCTCTTGTGCCCTGTGCTGCCAGTTAGGGCCAGACTCCCTGTGACTGAATTAAACAGTTATAAATTAGAATAAATTAGACTTTATACTGTTTTTATGCCAATATGGTGCTATTAAGAAGGGCTTGGCAATGTGGAAAATAATGTTCTGAGGTGTGCAGTAGAGCTAAGCTAAAATAAATGCCTTTGACCTTTTTTATTTGACTATTTATTGAATTTACTTTTATTTTATTTTACCGAATGCTCAGGTATGAGTTTAATATTAAAAAATGACACAAGCCTCTCTCCCACTCTCGTCACACTAATGCGACAACACATTCACAAAGTGTAAAAAACATGCCATTTGATACACGTGCTTGGATATTCGTAAAAGAAATACAGTGGTGTGCGTCAGTGGCTTTAGCTGCTTAGTGCTGGACTTTTTTGTGGCTTCTGGCTGTAGAGGTCTGACACTTTATCAATAACAGATCACAGCTGCCCCCAGGTGTATTAGTAGCAGTGTGTTGGTAGACGTGTTACCTGTATTGGCAGGTGAAAGTGTGAGAGTTGTGCTAAGAAAAGGTTGGGTTGACTACACCCCCCTTTCCCTCCCCCAATCCTATATACTCAGGCATATGTGATTATCCACTCTCAGCCTCTGAGGGAGCTCCTCTCATTCTGCTCCCAATAATGAACCAGAGACTCACAATGCCCTCAAGTCATTTCCTGCATGCCTTCTCCTTCTTTTACTGTTATGCCACCAATCCCTTAGCAGTATTGAGCCTTCACACCCAGAACTTTGAACTGTTCTTTGCCCAGCTATTGTACAACTTCTTTCTTATACACACTTACTAATATCACGGGCACATCTGTTCTACACTCCACTTGCCAACATACATCACCTCCAACACCCTTCATCCCCTAAATCACATACCTGGTTAATGTTATTAATTGCAACGTTTCATCGTCCTTGCACCATGCACAACATTCATTCTAGATAGCTATCTCTCTGGACCCTGCTTCTTCCCTGTGAGATTTAACTATCCCATTTACTCTGTTTCTGCTCTGCCTTGCGCTGCTTGTGTTTTAAGACCTTGCACCTTGCATTGGCTTCTTCCATCCTTCTAGTATGTCTGTCAGTTATAACAATTAAATGTAATCAGCAAAAACAAAAGATTTTTTAACAGTGGCAACATTATTGTAATTTTAAATGATCATTTAAAAAAACTTACTAAAGAATAATAACTGCCAGAGATCAAAAATGAACTACTCAAGTGCAGATAGCTGGGTTTATTTGGTTGATAGATGGGCTTGCTTGGTTTGTTTGGTAGGTATGAATAAAAAATGAAAAAAATAATCAGCCCTTGCAATGTAGCAAATGAGAAAAGCAAGACACACATGTTTTCCCCACTCGTGCATGCTCTTGAGTCCTGATTCAATACCAGTGAACAATTTGTGAATCAAAGTAGAAGCTCCTGTAGCAGGGGTCAGCTGGGCTCATGTAACTCAGAGATATAAATGCTGAAATCATAGCGAGAATTAAACACAGGATGATCCTAAACACAGTCTATCGCCTCAGGCTGAGCCCTACCTTTGCCCCTCTGCGAAATCTTTCCCTTAATACCTGGGGGCCGAAGAACTACCAATGGCGGGAACATATAACCTTAATATTATCACTGCACTAAAACCTGTGAAACTGACACACCTTATGACCATTACAACAATGTTCCAGTTAAAGTTTTGTTCAGTGTCCATTCTCTGAACAGTAAGAACATTAAGCATTAAGAACCTGAAATTAACATAATCTACCATGGGGCATGTTGATGCCAGTCTTGGGTAGCTACAGAAACCATCCAACTAGAACATTTAGGAATGGACCAGTAGCAAAGCAGAGAAAAAAAAATTCTCTGTTCTTAGTTTTCTGGTGACAAAAATGCTCGACTCAACTGAATAAGTCCCTATGACAGGTCCTGATTTCAATTAGACTTTAATAGTAGGATTTTTTTATTTGATTATTGATATTTCTTCTCTGTTATGTGACTGATAGGTAACGGAGCAGACAGTTTGCCGAGAGCATTGCCTGTAGATTTGGATACTTCAACCATGGACCTAAAGGAGTGTAGACATCGCTCTTTGACCCGCAGCCACTGTAACAAAGAGCTCCAGTTCACAGCTTCAACTCTGGATGTCCCCACACAGAAATCCTACAGCACCAGTGAGACTCTCAACTCATTTGAGCATGAAGCCAGTCTGCCCTATAGAACCTGTGTGACTAACTTAGTACATCAGGAAACAGACGAGTACTCCAGACAAGGAGGTGAGTTTATCACATGTTTCTGTATGCCCACTAATATTACTAATATTAAAAGGTTCAGACTCCACAGAGACCATTGCAACAGATGCCACAGTTTAAAAATGATCTAGTGCTATGTTAACATCAGCAGTTCTGCACTTGTGTTCCTGGTACTTTTTGTCATTGCTTCACGTTTGGTATTAAATATGCTATAAATATAATATGTGTTTGGCTACTGTTCTTAATTCTTTTTGTCTTTTACTATATGGATGCTGCAGGAATCAAACTGTTTAATTGCTAATTGGTAGGTGTAAAGACATTTGATAAATGTTTTTGTATTTCTAATAAGTTCTTTAGCAATAATTTCACTAAATAATGTCAATTTGGTTTTTTTTTACTATTAATCTTGAGGGCAGCACTAGTAACGCAAATGGTTATTATGATCGCAGCACAGCTCCAGAGAGTCCTGTTTCGATCCTGATCTCAAACTCCACTCCTTTATGTGGAGTTTGCACGTTAACACCCCCCCACACACACACACCCCCACCCAACGTACCATCGTGGGTTAACTTTGGGACTCGGTTTTTCCTCCCACATTCCAAATACGGGTTAAGTTAATTGAGTCACTCTACATATGCTCCAGTGTGAGTGCAGCTGATTAGGCTGTTCATAAATATCTATCAATTATTACACTATTGATGACCTTGCGTGTTACTTACTGGTTAATAACTAACAGAGATTCAGAAAGTAAGCTGTCATTAAGAAATCATAAAGTTGTTAAGCAACCACCAGTATTCATAACTGTGGGTCTCGTCATGTCACTATGATGTGTGCTGGAAGGCATCATCATCCCACACACCTTTCCTTGGCTCTTTTCTCCTTGGCTCTTTGGATCTCACCTCCTTGTCTGGTATTTCCATGCTCCTCTTTTCTTTGGTTTGTTGTTTTTTTTTCTGCTCATTATCTCTCTTGTGCATCTTCATGTCTAGTGTGTTTTATGCTTGACGACATTCTATCTGGCGATCCTGTTTTCTGCATCATTGTTTGCTCAGCAGCTTACTGTCTGGTACCATTGGTATTGTTTCTTTTGTATTAGCTTTTTGTAGCTTTAAGCATTGTCTGTTTGTCTTAGCACTGTTTTTTATTATTATCTGCTTGTTTTAGAACTGTGCATCTTGTTTGGCACTTTGTCTAGTGCCATTGTTAACTGTTGTCTGTTTGTGTAGCACACTGTCCATTTATCACATTGACTAATTGTGTTATCACATTCTCTGTTAGCTTTAGCTTGTTAAGTTTGTCAATTGTGCTTGTGTTCCGATTAGCTCTTTGTCCATTTCTGTAGCACTGTCTGTTTGTATTAGCACTGTCTGTTTATATTAGCACCGTTAGTTTGTATTAGCACTGTTTTGCGTTCATCCTTTTCCCATCCTTGACTGCACCATGTCTGATGTTCTTAAGGGCATACTCGCACTGGGAATGTTTAGAACCAAAGCACCATCCGTTTAACCAGCATGATCTTTTCCATGCTCATGCACACTTGAAGAGGTGGGTTCGATCAAGGTTTGTGCCTGAGCACTGTATACTATATGCATCTTTAAGGGGTATGAGAGGGCTGTGTGTCAGCACGCCTAAAAAGAGTATAAAAAATCCACAAGGTAAATACAATCACAAAATTCATTGTGCTGTGTATTTATGATGTAAGTATGATGTAAGTACGATTGGGCCCTAAAGTTATGAGCACAATGTGACAACAGGCCAGTGGAGTAGTGGGGAGGGAGGCAATCGTGCACTAGCACAGTGCAAGACAACCAGGCATAGTTTGAGTACACCCTAAATCCCACAAAATTGCACTTACTGAGCTCCGTCTCTTTTCCTCACCCCATGCCTAACATCACATATGTAGTCAACTGCAGACTAAATATATATTTAAAAATTAAGTTGTAAATCGTGAATTTGCTGCATGCCGAAAGAACTTTCTTTCTTTATTCCCTAAACTACTATCAAACAACTGTCGACATAGAATTTCAGTCATATTATATAAGCTGTCTTAAGATGATTTTAAGTATATGGGAATGATGTCTGTAGTTTATATGCAATTACTACACCATAGCACATTTATGCAGTATTTACTAAACTACAAAATCATTTTACATTTTAAGGGACTAGGACCAAGGGAGTAGTCATGGTTTTTGGTATATGTGGAAAGTATTGGAACCAACCTGCCATATGTGTATTGAGGACCAATATGTAGTTCTTAAATAATTGTCAGCTAATGTACCTGGGTAGAACACGGTAAGAAGCAGCTACAAATTTGATGTGTGATATGTACTCGTCTGTATTGTGAAATGTTTTCTTTGCATTGATTTCTTTTTTGGAATTTGTTTTAGAATTGTGTTGTTGGAAGATAATGAACTGATATATTAGCGGGTAAATTCCTATGTCATATTTAGAGTCGCTGAGATTGCGTCCAACCCATTCTCTTCTCACTGTTCATTTATGCACGTACCATGCCTGTATGATTCATGCTGAATCTGTCTGCAGAGAGAGTGGCTGAAATATCAGAGTTAATTAAACTAAAGAAGTCACTACATACTATATCGTGTAAACGTGGTGGTTGATGGCTTTGCAGTTGTCTGTGTTTTTTACTTGTAATTTGTGAGTTCAGATCCCATGGTGGCTAATAGTCCATAGACCAAAGCCTTGTCTGTTAAATATTTATCTGTACTTGTTGGACTGTATTTCAGATTTTTTTGTAATTCCGTTTTTTTTTTCTTTCTATGGTATAATGGGTGCTAAGCAAAAACTCACCCTTCCACATTTTCCTGAAGTCTTTGAATGTTCAGATAAAAGCTTTGGGTGGATGTGATTGAGGGACTTAATTGCGACCCATTTGCAGCAAATGTGTACACACAAATATTTGTGGTGCATCTTAATGTGAAAGTCTGCTTAAAGTATAAATAATGAGTGAGGCAGTTACACATTTGTTAAACAAGTCAGTTTCGATGGAAGCATACATCACCTTTAAGATGTGTGTGTTTGCGTGCTGTATTTGAGTAGCAAAGGTGTAAAACATTCCCCCAGCAGGCTTATTCCACTTATCATGTAATTTGTTACCACACTGATCTAATCCCCGATCTCTATGCGTGGTACAGGAAAGGTACGTAAGTCAATCTCTGAGCAGATTCTTGTGTTTCAGTAGCCACCTTTCATTGAACCTGGTGCTGACCTGAATATGTCACCTATTCCTATCAGACATCGTCCTACTAGATGCCACTGATTATCTGTAACCTGTTACCTTATTCACTTCTAATTTAGAGGCCCATTTCAGTCACAGGCCACAAATACACCCTGCTTCATGTATTTGGTGTTAGTTATAGACCTGTCTCTAAATACATCAATGAGGAGGAACAAAAGATTAATGTTTCTTTTGTCATTATTTCTACAGAACACAGACCTTTTACTCAAAGTTTCTTTGTTTTTGATGCTATAGAAGGAACGCTGAAGCACATTCCCTCATTGCTGTTTTAGGTTCGCAAATAGATTTGTTTAAACTCTTTCTGTTGTCTCAAATATTTGTGTTTTTAGTTTGAATTCCAATAGTGGAGGTAGGTACTACCACCCAATGGATCACAATATTACTCCGTGTGCCCTATGTATCCTTATTCCTACGTGTTTGATCGCACTAAAAAGAAAGGTCATCCACTTCACCTTGTAACGCGGAAAATGAGATGATTTGGAGATGAATCAGAAGAAATAAGACATCAAACGCAGCACACTCTAATACAGTGTTGTAATGAGTCTGCTGTAATTGATCTGTAGCCATGGTGTGAATATTTTATCTTTAAAAGGTGGCATCCAGACAGAAGGACTCTTATGCCTTAGTTTGCATTGATCCAGCAGCCTGAAATTGATTTTAACTCAGTGACATTGATTTGTGTTGTACCCTGTTTTCACTGCAGTAGCATAAGCAACAAAAAAGGCCACTGTTTTGCTGTCTCTTACCTCAGTACATTTGGTTTGAGCAATCATGACAGATGACCTGGGGCTCAGCCACCTGAATGTGATGTGGCCTGCAGTTAGTTCTCAGCACAGAAAGAATGGCATCAAGCCCTACAGAGATAGTCAGCACATGCTCCAGGTGGCTGAAATGGAAGGGGGCAGCCTGTTACAGAACTGCAGGCTGTCAGCTTGATGTATTCTCTTGATCAGTCATTTGACAAGTTTTCAGCTCAGCCGTCCCAGATGCATCTGTGGGAGGTGTTGCCACGGGAGACTAACAGTGTCCAGAGACCGTGGGTAATGGCACTCAAAGGCCAAGGTGAAATGTCACTCGTTTCTGTCACACAGTCACCACCACCTACATTACTGATTGCACTGAGAAGCAGTAGCATTATTATTGGTTCTGAATGCTTTTCTTTTTTGGCTGTTTGGGTTTTAGTGCTGCTGCCTTCTATAAAGTCTATAATGTCTTCCTGTTCTACAAAGTAGAGTTCCTTCCTGTTATCGTGCAGATGAATGCATTGACCTGGCCTCATTTGCTAATCTTGATGTGTCAGACAGCCCCATGCTCTCTCTTCTACAGGTGCAAATGAAAATTGAACATCGCTTTCACAGCTAGCGCTGGCACTTCAAAGCCGTGAGTCTGGCTAAAAACTGAGACTGCTCGGAGGATGGTGGTGGATTGAAAGTGGCTACTGCCCTATCACTTGGAAGCATGTCTGGACCTGTC
Organism: Parotocinclus haroldoi; assembly: GCA_034779995.1. Taxonomy (NCBI): domain Eukaryota; kingdom Metazoa; phylum Chordata; class Actinopteri; order Siluriformes; family Loricariidae; genus Parotocinclus; species Parotocinclus haroldoi. The sequence continues at coordinate 8,491 of JAUZST010053651.1, read as the reverse complement.
TATACACGTGCTTCCACAAGAGGTTACAAAGCCAGGGTAGATCCAACTCTTTAAATTAACAGTGTTCAAAGTCTTTTGCACTGATCACCAGAAGACTGTAGACTGGACAGCCTTATCACGTTTGCCTCTGTACTTTATCCATTTTTTATGTTAGCAGATATACTTCTTGCTTGTGTCACATAAACACCTGGAGGCATATTGTCTTGATCAGCATTATTCATTCAATTGTTCATTTATACCTGATCAATCCAATTCAGGGAAAGGTGTATCTGACAGTACAGGGCAAAGTGTGCAGGGCAGGAGCCAAAGATGGACAGGGCACATTCACTGCCGCATGACATTGTGACACTTTAGAGACACCAGCTGACCTAGTCTTAGTATGTGGGAGGAAAATTGAGTACCCAGAGTAAACTATGCAGACATGGGAAGAACTAAACTCCACACAGGCGACCGGAAGTTGTATTTTTGACCTCTGGAGCCGAGGTGACAGCACTAACCAATGTTCAACTGTGCCAACCTGTTTTATGTCTAGAGTTGTTGATGAAAAGAGGCATTTCTAATACACTTTTAACACCTTACGTCACTTTATTAAGGTCCAGGCGCTTGACTTCATTTATTCTGCCTCTGTCCCTTAATATCCATTTCATTTGTTTCTGCCCACAGTTGGAGTTATGAAGTGAAATTAACTGTCAAGCACAGATTTCCTTTATCATTTTATTTTGTTGATTTAGTGTTTTGTCTGTGTATTGCAATAAATCCGGACAGGAAAGGATCAAAGACAAAAGGAAGCTGTCAAGAATTAAAAATACATGACCCAGAGATAAAATGCACTCACTCTGGCTGTCTGTCTGTCTCTCTGCCATACGCTCTCTCTGTCTTTTAATCTTTCTTTGTTATCTACTTGTTAAGTTAAGGTTTTGTAACCAAAAACCAAAATTTAGCAGGTGACAGCTGACAGATCTCTACTTGGCTTGTTAATACCTTTGAAAATGGTTTTGAGAGTCTCAAAACTGATTATATTTTTCCCCTTTCCCCTTTATATGTGTGTACATCACTTAATTCTATTATCAAACAAATCAAACAAGTACATGTCATCTTCAATATTTGTAATCGGTTTGACCATGTGATTACACATAAGGAATTTAGCATATGCTCTCACCCAGAGCGACCTACAATTGATGCAAGCAATTGTGGCCGCAAGGAAGAGGCATCTTAGCAGAGGTGTGACTTGAACCCTGACCCTTCTAGTCCACAGTTCAGTACTAGGCTACCACAGTCCCACAGCATGAATCCATATGTAGAGAATTCAGCTAACTTTAATCTTTCAAAACTCAAAGACAAAGTTGTGTTATATTATTGTCAACAGAAAACCTTAGCCCAAGCTCTATTTTTAGCATATCTTTAAATGTTGTTGACACCAGGACTGAGACCTGCAGCTGATATCCCTTTCCCCACTACACTAAGCAGGAGGTAGCAGCATGCCCTTAGGTAGCTTTTGTCTTAGCATTGCTCATCAGAGTCTGATCTGTCTGTCCCAACGGACCAGGGCTGAGTGGTATTTGGCTCCCTGCAAGTTGTTGCCTGAGCCAGTCACAGTTCATTAGCCCTAGCACTTGTGTGTGGACAGAAGCCTATGATTTCAAATAAGGCCATACAGATGACTGTATGACTGGATGCCCCTCCCTGCCTTAAGAAGGTTTTCTCCCTTCATTAACATCTGGCACTATGGTATTGGTTTGCACTGTAGGTATTATGGAAAAGAGTCTGTGGCAAGACTGTGGAAGCCAGAAAGTGCAAGCTACAGCTGACATGCTAACTAGATGCATAGTTTGTATGTGTGGTATTTATGTAATATGAAGTGATTGCAGGTGAAATTTCAGAGTTGACACAATTCCCCATGAGGTAATAACTATTTAACCACCGAGTGGTCAAATTGTGCATGTGGCTTATCAGGGCCGGTTAGTTTGACAGTGACATGGGTGATTTCTAGTGATGCTTTTAACTCTACACTCTGACCTCAGTGAAGATATTAATGATGTTCCGTGTGTCTTGGGACTGCCTTTGTGAGAAAGTTGTACATCCACACCAGGGTGGTAGTTTTTGCAATTAACACTCTGGCCTCTTGAGTCCAACAGTGACAACACACCACCTACAGCCCTGACATGTCCCACAAAGTCAAGCCAACATGAAAAAAGCTTTAAAAGCAAATATAAGTGTCTTGTTTCTGCCCTCATTGTTACATTTTTTGAGCACCGCTTATCATAAACCTTTCCAATCAGAATTTAACCACCCTCACCATAAATGGCATAATGGTTATGAGTATAAGGAAAAAATACAACAATGCATATCAGCTGAAACATTTAAAACGTTTGAAAGAATAGCGATTGTTATAAGAAAGTAATTTTGATAACATAGGTCTTTCCCTCTACAACCTCAAATCTGGAAAAGTTGGGACAGTATGGAAAATGTAAATAAAAAATAAACACAGATATTCTGTGTTCTGTCTTTACAACATAATTTAATTTGTTAAGATTCCTCTATGCATGCATTTCAAGCCTGCAACACATCCATAGAAAGATGGCATGGTAGAGCATTTATGACTCTCACGAAACATAAAAGCTGTTCTGTTTTTGTTTCAGGTGCTATTATTTTGTTCAATTTTTCTCCAAACACATATTTAGACATGCAATGCTACAGGGTTATTGTTGTCACATTTTTGTTGCATTGTTGTTACTTCTGTAATGCGTACAGCATGTGGTCTTGCACTAAATGATGTTGCTCTAAAATCTGAATGTACTTTTCTCCATTAATGCTGAAATCACAGAAGTGTAAATTGCATTTGCCAAGTAAACTAATACTTGCTTCCATTTGTTCCAAAAATAAAATCTGCAACGTTCATCCCAGGGGCCTCAGACATCAGAGAAGTCGACACTTTTTCTTTTTCCACAGTAATATTTTAAGTGGCATTTGTGAACTCCAGGGCTTCACAAAGGATTATATCAGCTACTGATGAATGCCGTTTTACGATGCAGTGCTGTCTGCTCTGTCAGAGATCACAGGTGTCCAGCTTAGGCTTGGGCACTTGCCCGTTATGCACTGAAATTATATCTGTAAGTGAAATTTATTTCAAACAAACATGGGTCATGCAACAGGTCTGCGTTCTTAAGCACAAGTTGAATGAATGATTAATTAATTCATTAATTTTCTCACCCACTTCTCCCAATCATAGTTGCGGGAGAGCTGGTAACTAGCCGGCAGCACAGGGTGAAAGGTGGAAATAGCTTTGTACAGAATGCCAATCCATCATAGGATGGATACACTTACACATTCATACACACATTCACACACTAAGGGCACTTTGGAAACAGCAATTACCTTCAAAAGCATGTATTTGAAATGTTGGAGAAAACTGGCATACAATATTTGTTTACTTGTGTTCTCTTTATGCAGTTTTAGGGCATGTGGAAATATAATGTTTAAGGTCATATTTATGTAGAAAAATAGAAAGTCTAAAGTGCTCACAAAAGCACCACTGTAACTAAACTGCTGTGTTTTTTTCTTCATTTTCTTTTTAATGGAACCACAATCCCACAATACCGTTTAAAGCACCATTTGATTGGAAACATGGCTGACCTTCAGTCATGTTCTTCATCTGTATTCCTCTCTCAGCTTGTAGCTAGCTTTTCATCTTATTTTATTCCACCTAGGTGCCTACTTCTAGTCCTTCCTATTAAGAGAAGCCTGGGGGCCTTTTTTGCTAAACAGATTCGCCAAACAGGATTTTCAATTCAAACGTCACATCATTTGGAAGAAATGCTCGATATATCAGGGAATGAAGACCCTCCGTACTTAAAATGAGAAAATAACGTTGTGTTCATTATACATTTTGTTTCTACTTGCATATTTATCAGAGCTAGATATTGTTATGTCTTCTAGGCTCTACTTGCAACGTAGACATTCATTACGTGCTCTATTCATCACTGCTTTGCCGCACTGACTTAATCTAGTCAATGCAGTTGTCACGCTGAGCCATAAAGCAAGCTGTGACTCATTAATTCAATGTTAATTCCTACTTTGAATATTGAAGTTTGCTGCCTGCCAATATATGTGCAAGGTTTGGTCTAAGGTAAGCAGAAAAGTAGAAAGGTAGATAGACAAGGCGGCAGAAATCAAACAGGTAGATGGAGTGGGATGAGTAAAGAGCAGGGTGATATAGTAGTGGCGGCATTAATCAATGTATGTAAGTTTCCCCACAGGTAGAACTTACATTCTAACAGGCACCCCAATTTAAAGCATGCTCTCTTTACAGTTGCCCCTGATTTTTCCTATATTGCTGCTCTATTCTCCTTGTGACAATGAGCATCAACCTCTCTCAAGAGCAAGTGATAACGATCTGTGAGTCACTCTCATGCTATTCATTTGCCGTTTAGTAGCGTGTTCCATTGTAGTGATTATCAGGTCACACACACACAAACTCTAGAGGATCTAACTCAAAACAAATCCATGATTTTAACTGCAGGTTTATTACCAACTGATTTATCAATATTTGTTGGCACTCCATTGTTTGCCTTTTTTTAGCTACTGCACACTTTCTGTCTTCCCTCTTTGTTTTTATTTGAACTAATGACACAAATGTATCCAATGAAAAAGATGACTGTCAATTTCAAAAAGTTCTTACAAAAGCTTTCAAGTGCCTATTTTCTATGCTCCATCAAACAATCAGACCAGTGATTTATTGGCAAATCGAAATGTGCCACATTTGCCCATTTCCTTCGATAGGTGTCATACCAAATGTTGTCCCCAAACTGTGATATCCTTCGTCTTGCACAAAACATCTTTGTTGATAATTAGCACCATGTGTTCTGCATATACAGTATCTTAGAGAAGATTTGCAGAAAACACTGATCATGTATGAATGGTGGAGTTTAAAAATATACACCGTATGGACAAACATTATTGAGCTCTTTCTTTCAGCAGCACTCACTTGTTATAATATAAATCATTACCCACCTTATTTTTATTCTCTGTAGACAACCAGTGGCAGTACAATAAGTTGTTCTGAATACCCCAGTGACTCTCAGTGTGACATATCTATAGGTTTCTGGTGCCACTGTTCTCCATATGAGTTTTAAAAAGCCAATAGGTCTTTGAGCGTTTGCTGTGTATAAAGCAATCAAGTGTACAACATGTACAAAGCAAACAACAAATGGAACAAATTGAACATGGGCATTATTGAGCATTATCAGCAGCAGGGCTTCTGGGTTTACAGAGAGCTTGACCATTAGTGAACTCCTCCTTCTGCTGTCTGCCATGAAACTGGCCAATCAGCTCCCACAGCCTCTCCAAATACAAAATGGTTCTTTAATGAGTCTGATGAAGCATAATTGTCGGCAATTTCCGTGCCTGGGGCCTACAGTGAGCTTTACATTAGCCTTAGGGCTGGGTTGGGGTGCCATATTACCTTAGTGTGTGGTCCAGAGCCAAAGAAAGATAGCAATGCGGGCGAGTAAAAATAAAATACCTCTCTGAAAAGACTGGAAGCCATCAGTCAATAGAATTATTAAAAAGTCCATGTATTACTTTGTGTTCTTTTTATGAATTTGAGGTGAGATATTATCATAAAGCTGCCTATAATAACACTTTTTATATAAGGCTTGTAAGTGATTTGTAACCTGATTTAATGAAGATGAAGTCGGGTTTTATTATTATGGGTTTCATATGAAAGTTCTAAGGATAGTTTCACATGTTAAACCTGCTTAAACCTTTGCAACTTTGAAGGCAAATTTAGATATTTAATTGGGTATTTAATTGCTGGTATTTACATGTGCATGAAACCATGTTGGCAAATTTTAGCTAATGCCTGTCTGAATTGTGAGACAAACATAGAATTCAAAGAAATGAATATTTAATGCTAAAAGATCAATCAAAGAAAATGTCTTGTCCATTCCCTCACTTTTAAGATTTTAGACAGATAATCCAGATCAGACAACCCTGCTAATGTGATGAAACATCAAACCTTGTTAAACTGCAGGAGAGCCAATGTGGAGAGACAATTTGCCTATCCAAATCCCATCTTCCACTGCACACTGTAAGTCAGTAACACAGATTAAAACATACTACCACCGCGTGTGCTAATTGTAGGACACTTTCTGTCTTTCTCTCAATTTATGACACTTCACTTCAGAAGTGTTTATATTTGTATGCATGTCAATTTAAACCACCAGCTTCCTACATTCAATTCACACTCATTCCACAATGACAAGTCTCCAGCTGGGGTAGATACCTCCTCCCAGCAGGTTCTAGGTGGTCAAAGTGCAGTGCCTTAAAAAACAGAGTGGAATTATTTTTGAAGCTATTCTAAGAAGTGCGGGAGTTAAGACAGCACAGATCAGTAGATGGAAATTTGCGGTGGGGATTTGAATGCAAGGGCATATTGTTTATTAAATAAGAACGTGCTCTACCATACACAGAATCAAAAAATAGGTCAAAAAGTCAACAATGCTGAATAGACAAAAGCTGGTAAAGATATCTAGCAGTAACAGTACAAAAGCTGCAGTAATGTTGAGAACAATACTAACACAATGCAAAAAGGAAATATACAAATAAAAATAGGGTTTTAATACAACATATATATGATACCATTTCAATTATTATTTTTTTTCATATTGTCATATTTCATATGGCTTTAGATGGGACTGACATCAAGAGGTTACATACATTTTTAAAAATTCGCCTGTTTGTCACACCGTGTTGTATTTGTTCTTTCACTTTCTTAATTTATTTCTCTTTACTTTCATTATTTAGGGAAAAATGATCCTGACTTTAAAATATCAGTATCATATGGCAATGCATATGTGGTGGACTGTGGACAATATAAGGAAAGCAAAAAGCCCTTTAACTTACTTTAACAATAGTGCAAGGCAGGAATTACCCCTTGCATGTCTTTATCTATTCCCTCACACACAATGACTCTGAAAATCTGTCAGTCACACAGACTGTAGTACAAGAATAACGTGATTTGATACAACGTTGCGCTCCTCGACAGAAATCAAAATAACTATGGTCTGTGTTTTTTAACTTCACTAAACAATAATGAGGCTATATGCAACAAATGTCAAAATACTGTCGCAATACCACAAACACGCGGCGAGGAGAGGGCAGACACATACGCCAATTGTCAGACAGTTCCCTGACAGAAGAGGCTATTTTCATATTATACATGGACAGTATTTCATTGTGGACAGTATGAACCAGATACTGTTCAGTTTCATTTATTAGTAAACATCCTTTCATATAATTGAGGCCGTCTATTATTTTCACCACTACAATGACGTTTTGGCACAAAGGATACCAACGATTAAGTTTTTCAGCTGTTATTTTGTCCAGTTCTTCCTGCAAACACGTCTTAAGCTGTGAAACTGTACAGGTAGAACCAACCTGCATGTTCTGTCCTAGAATGCTGAATCTGATCACAACACATATTTCCACTGCATGATGGTCCATCCTAGATGCCTTAGAAGCAGAGGTATCTAAGTCACTTCTGGACATGGTTAACATGTGACTTCTTTTTTGCACAGTACAATTTAAAGTGGCTTTTGTGACTATATGTAACTTTTTATATTGTAGTATATTGTTAGTGCAAGTTATATACTGTATATATAAAAAAAAGACTTCATAGAACAAATAACCTAAGATTTAATATTTTAAATAAATACGTTTTTTAAATCTTGTAAGATTAGTAAGACGTATTTGTCAATAATGTGTCTGTCATGTGAATGCAACTTGAGGTGTGTGGCTGAATAGTATCCCTGCTGTATATCTACTGTAAATCTATAAGGAGATTTACAGTATACAGTAAGCATTTCTCACTAGAATATAGTACTTTGTAGGGAGGAGTATAAGTGACAGCATACTTAAAAGTATTGGAATCTGTATTATCGCAGTGTGTGTTGGTAACAATGCTCCTGGGTGTTACTTGGTGTAAATGGAAACAATTTTGTTAACAGTTCAGTCCTTTCCAATTTTTAAAATAACAATCTAATGATGTGTGCATGAGGAGAGTGTGTTTGCTTGTATAACCAATGATCTTATTTACTTCATACATCTTTCAGTTAGATATGAGGTCAGGTAATTGCAGGATGAGAAATACATATTATAGGGAAAATGATAGAGAGAGGAACTTTGGGCCAGTCAGACCCAGCCCCTTGTGACCTTCAATTAGATTAAGATAGAAAGGATCAAATCAGTCTGCTGCAGAACTGATACATAAGATACAGAGAATCTACAGTGGAGAATCACAGATAAAAACAGTCCAGTGCAGCATAAACAGGCAGAAAGCATAATTCTATATTGTAGTAGGCACACATACCCATGCTGCACTACTTGCACAGATCAAAAGAGATCAAAAGCATTACAGAGGTACAGAGCTTCAGATAAGCTGTATTAGCATCCCACCTTTAGAATCCTGTTTATCCAGATTCAAAGGGATTCT
>JAUZST010053640.1:5000-24349 GCA_034779995.1 Parotocinclus haroldoi | reverse complement strand
AATGTGTTTAACTTGACTGTCTAATGTGAATTAAAAAAAAATATTTTCTTGTTTATTTATGTCATGAAAATTTTTTTTTTTTTTTGCAACATGGTCAGGTACTCAGGTGGTGCACCAACCATAACCAAAGTTGTCTGTATGGCATGTTGTCATAAGTAGTTAGCACTGTCACTTTACAACCCCAGAGATCTTCTGACTCCACCTGTGTAGAGTTTGCATGCATCTTGCAATGGATTTGCACGCTGTTGAGGGTTAGTTATTGCCCTGTGCCCTGCTCGGATTACCAGAAACTGTGTATTGGATTATGTAGTTAGGAAAATGAATAAGTAAAATCTTTTGTGGTGGGACAGTGGCTAGGGTACCTGATCATAGCACAGATCTAGGGCTCAAGAACCACTGCCAACATTGGGTCCCCAAGCAAGGCCTTCAGTTTGTGAGAATGTACTATATCATTTAAATAATATAATAATAATAACTCACTATTGCATGGTTGGTCCTAGCTGCATCAGTAACTGCAGACAAATGCATCAGCTAGATGACTAAAATAAATATGCATATTAACTACTAAGTTTGGGTTGGATTAGTACAGGTACTGAGTTATACAGAAGTATAGTCCAGACTTCAAATTCCCAAATGTAAAATGCTGCTGGTAGGTTGTTGAACAATGCCTTCAAGTAAGTTTTAATCCATCGCAAGGTGCTGGAACCAGTTTAAAACTAAAACTTGGGTCTGTTAACTTAGAGGGTTCCACTTACACTGTATTCGTAGCATTAAAAAATAAGACCAACACTGAGCCACCAAGTTATTGCAGAGCATTTTACAATGGATAAGCATTTGATGACCTTGTTCAGCGGTCAAGCAATGCGGTTAATAGAGGTGCTGGAACGGCACCACCATACTGTCACTAATGGGTTCTTGAGTATGGCTCTTTAACCTACAGGTACATGGATTGTACCTTGTTCCACTGTGTCAATTGTAGGTCACTGTAAATATGGGCATCTCCTGAATGTTGTAAAATGTACTTCAAACTTCAACCACCTGCTCAAAGGTTTTGGACTTTTACCACACTTTGTGTGTTAATGCTTGCTATACAAGCCACCAGGGTATATAGTTCAACTAAATTTTCGTTTATAGAACGAATTTCATTGTATACTTATACACTTGCTAATCAACTTGGAACAAAGCCACTCCAGACGGTGCACACAACGTAACGTCTTGTTTGAGCTCAGTGAGACTTTAAAGCAGTGCTACTCTTGACTTAGGTGCTGCCAGCTGGTTCTAGTTACTCTATCTAACAGCAGGTCTGAAGTCAGTGTCCTCGTGCATGTTTTCTATTTTTGACCGTTGGAAGTAAAGCCTAAACTGATCTGAAATCAGTGCCTTAAGCAGGTCACGATTTTGCACATTCCTAGGACAGCAGCTGTCCTTAGGTGGGCGGGGATCGTACACTGGACGTGGTCCATTGTTTAATTACTTCACACTAGTTGGTGCATTTGCTTTATCTCCGCCCATCTGTCCATTTGGGGCACTTGGATGTTACTTATTGGGATGGGTCACGTGCACGACTGGTGAGCAGGGCAGGAGCTGGACGGAAGACGGTGTCCCGCACCTCAGCACAGGACAGCACGCTCCGGAAGAGTGGAGTCTGGCCTAACGCCTCCTCGGTCTCACTGTGAACCCACACAAGGAAGGGTTGAGAAGTTATAAAGTGTTGTTAAGGGGATAAAGGAAACCCTTTAATCATGACGGCTGTCGAGACTCAGGTGCAGTACAACACCACGTACACGGTGACGACGACGACAGATTACATGACTCAGGAGGAGGACTGGGACCGGGACCTGCTGCTTGACCCTGCCTGGGAGAAACAGCAGAGGAAGGTATGTGTAAAAACAGCCCGGTCAGCTTAGTGCGCACAAACACTGCCATATAAACCCTTACTCCATAGCGTCGTACTACACAAGTCACCGGAATAAAACTTGTAGCAAAACTGCACTAACTGATGAAGTGATGAACTTGCTGATTCCATTTGCTGATTCGATTCTCTGCCGACCTGATTAAATGACTTAAATGACTTGGGTCCGATTTGCAACGCTGACATGTTTACCCCATTGGAACCTCTGCTCTATTTTATACTGTAGTCTGTATTTAGCTATAATACAGTAGGAACAAATTATGTTAAAGTGGAATACAGATACACTAACTGCGTAGAGTAAACGACAATGTTACAATATGCATTCCACATGACCTGAACTTGCATAATGGTTGCATCTTTTAGGGCCAGATATAATCCATTAAACCGCATTGCTGTTTTAACATAACAGTTCAGTTTCGCTTGTGGTTTCCTTTGTTTAGACATTTTGCTTTTGACATCTCATGTCAAGCGTCAAGAAAAAATGTGGAGGTGGTTTACTTAAGTCATTAAAACTGAACTGATTCGTTTTTGAATCTCCCACCACTAATATTAACCTAGTAACTTATTCTTATCCCCCCTCCCCTAATTATAACCCTTAAACTGAGAACCTAAATATATCCAGCCGTTCAGATCTTACAAACTAACCAAGCATGGGAAGTTACATGCAGTGCGAAACCTGAATGTTGGAAATTGTGCTCAGCAGCAGTAAAACTTCCCAGTCCAGACACGAAGAAAAGCATTGTGGAGTCAAACCAGTGTCCATCAGATGCGCAAAATCTCACCATATTGGTGTGATGATCAGCAGGTGTGCAGGATGAACATGACAGGTGGTGTTTCATTGACTATAACAGAGCTCAGGCTACCAGTTTAGAGTGACATCAGCATTCTCTAGCCATGAACAACCAGCTGAACAGTTCGACAGGTTTATGGTGTCACAAGTTTGCTTTTTCTGAAAATAGAGACAGTCTGCATTTATTACAAGCATACTACATACTTATTTACCTTTTTTTTTTTACCCTATCCTGTCTTTTACAACTTTCACAAATGCAACAAACAAACCTGAAATATTTAATAAAATCACTGAGAATCTTTTCAGTTATCCAACATGAAAATAAAGAGAGGAACGGCAGCTTTGTGCTTATGAACGTTTCATCTATTGTGGTTTACATCTTAAGAAAGCAGCTAAAACCTAAATTAGATCTGACCTCCAGGTTTACAGACATAAGCTTTTATTATATATGTATATGAATTGATGTACCATATAAATAGGTGACAATTACGTTTCCTCTTAGTTGATACACCATATTTTAATGAAAACAATAACAAATAACTCCGTTCTAAGAAGCAGTCCCACTTACACTTACACAAATGGACACACCTCTCTCTAAATAGGCCTGACAGAGGTGAAAGATCTCGACAGATGGCAATTCTCAGAGCAAGAGGCTTGGAGAAGTCCAAGGCTTCATTACACTCTGGGAATACACATGTCCTAAAAATATCAAACCTTGCCGCTCCTCCAATATAACCCTCCCTCTTTCTCTCTTCTCAAGACACTTTTTTTCCACCACTGCTATTGCTTTTTCTCAGCAGGGTTTAGACATGGCACTGCATCAGCTGTCGTCATTTAGACATCTGAAAGGGCAAGCCAAGTTCCTCAGAGATCCTGTTCTGTTAAAAAAAGTAGGGGTGTAATGATACACTCTGCTCACAATTTGGTTCGATTCAGGATACTGAGTACATGATTTGATTTTCTAGTGACGGTTTTCTTTTTTTTACATTCAATAAACTGCATTCCTTTTATATTTCTGATATGTAATACAATTTTAAACAAAACTCCCTGGCAATTAAAATACATGGCTAGAAACAGAGGTTTAAAGTTGCAAACAAAATGTACTATTGTAACTTCACCATATTTTAAATATCCAAGTCCTTTATTTATGAAAGAAATGTACTTATCATCTGTACAAATAAAAAAAAATCATTTTTAGTTCCATGCATTTAAAAGAAATTGTGAGTTCTATTGTAAATTTAAAAAAAGTGCAAAAAAAGATCATGTGGCATTATTGTGCCCTCTGGTGTTCAAAACGTGCGATTGCGTTAGATGGCGTAGTAAACAAGAACGCCTCGACCAACCCTTTCATCAGGATGCACTGTATCACAATGTGTCATTACAGTTGTAAAACCAAGTGGGATTTCCTCTGTGTTCCTCTATTTAATATTCCCATAGTTTAAAAATGACCAAGTTAGAGGCGCATGATCCTGGTCCTGGTCCTGGGCATCCCATTTTTCCATTTGCAGCTTCTCAGTGTCTGTGTTTTGAAACAGAGGATCTCCACACACTCTTAGTTATGTGGCGAGGAGCTTCAGGAGCTGATCTCATCATGTGAATATAGAAAGGGCATCATTTAGTGGTGAAATGAATATGAAAGAAGGACTTCTGCACCTGTTCCTGCCCGTATCACCAGATTTCGACACAACACACACTAACACAGGAAAAACGTTGCCATTTAAGGGTGCACAGTGAATTGGATTTTAGCCCTGACTTCTCAGTTAATCAATATAATCAGTTTTGTTGGGAAGCAAAATGCAGTTCTGCCATGGCTATGTTAACATCATTATGATCTAAAGCTGATAAATCTTTAGTAACTGCACAGCTCAGTGTGTCTGCAAAGTTTGCAGTGGTTTAGCTTACTAGTGGGGTTTACATTTGTAACTTTTCTTATGAGTTGTTGTCTTATTTTAAATGAGATCAGGGGTTTGACAAAACTGAAGGTACGTGGTTACTTATGTGGTATGTTTTAAGTCTGGAATTATTTTTTAATTACCGTTTAATATAAAATATGTCATTCATAATTTGAGATTATTAATTAAACAATGTATACATATCGTATGTAGTCCTATTTGGTTCTGACCTTGGCTAAACAATGTGATGAATGTATTTTTGTTTTAATTGTAAATGATTAAATAATGGAACCAAGTAACTATTTTGTAGTCTTGATGTGAACCTGAGATGATTCTATATCCAGCAGAAAATAGCTGTGGCACTTCTTAGAGTAGCCCTGCTGTTGAAATCTAATTTCTGAGTCTTTAAATAGCTGCTGTCCCACAGGACCCTTAACAGCATATGCACTCATTATAATTTTCCTAAATGTTAAAACTCTTTCAATTGTTAAATCTTTGTATAAAAAGGGAAGCTGGTTTAATATGTGCTTTATAACCTCGCAACTGTACTGGCACTAATATTCGATTTTAGACTTGGCCTCTTACTGCTGACCACTCAGCTACGCCATTTCTTAATTGGCCGTGTGAATGAGGAGGTTCTCATTATCTCAAAATATTTGTTGAATAGCCTAGACTAAATCCCTATTCGCTGAATGGTAAACTATACTGTTCCTAAAATGATGGGATATTTCATTAGGTGGTATTTCATTTTGAATAACTGAACAAATTAAGCATAAATTGGCTTATTGATCACAGTCTTTACATTTAAAAGCTTTACCTACATTTTCTGGCTGAGTTACAGTATTTTCAAGACTTAAGCATTATGTGCAAAGTGAGCAAAGGGCAAATAGATTGATGTCTTGGCATGTGGACTGTCATACATTCTTTCTGCAGTATTGTGTGACACTTGAGCAGTGTGTGGGCTCATGAATGATCTTTTTATATTGCTCATAAGCTTAGAATAATGTTTGATAACAGATCAAGTGTATAACATTAAGTATATATATATATATATATATAGTTTATATCTGCTTTTAGGTTTTTATTTCACCCCTTTCTGTAGTCATTGCATCATTTATTTGATGTTAATGAATGTAGTTTCTGCTGTATACCTGTTTAATGTTGTAAATCATCACTGAGACGTCTGTTATTTGGTCAGTCGTGCTGAAACTATAATAAGATGTCATTAGTCTATTTTAGGTTGGTCCCTGTCCATCATTGTCTAGCCTTATTTACACACAATTTTTGGGTCCATATTGAGTTTGACATCTAGTATATGTGCTGAACAAGAGGTGTTAAAATGTTTACTCTGGCCAAAGTCTACATTGTAATAAATAAGCCTTAATGTCTGGGGAAAAGTTTCTACTTTTGTACTCAGTGGGACTTCTGCACTCAAATTAGCAGCGAGTTCCATTTGACTTCCTGATGTCTAATGCTCACTCCTGTTTCCTGAATGTTTGACAGGAAGTCATGGTGATGTATGGTGTACTTTTGGTACATTAATATGATATTAGTTGTAGATCTGACATTGCAGTACACAGTACCTCACTGTTACTATTTTTCACCTATCCTGAAGTGATATGTGATCTAGCCCCTGTGCTGTGCTTTAACCTTCCAGCCTGTGGGTGTGAGGTCTCTGAACCTTTGATAAGCTTAGTGACATGCTGTAAATTTATGTCAATTCAAAATCAGCTTCTTAATCTTAGTGATCTTAAAGGAAGACTAGGGTTTAGTTTTTGGTAAAGTATTCTAGACCCATGCCTATCAAGGCCAATAATACTGTTGTCTTGCTTATCGTGTTACGTTAGGGCCATGTCATGAGCTTATTAAAGCTTATTAGCTTATTATCAAGATCGCACTGTCAAATGTCACACTACAAAATGGATTTTGTTCGGAAATAACTTTTTCTTGCCACTCTTGCTGTTGCCTTGCTGGTAAAGATTCAGATCTGTTAGCAGCTGCATGTGACAATACAGATTTCTTCAAGCATTATGAAGCACTATAAATTTTCAAAACATGCATGTCCTATACATTTAAGAAAACAATGATTCGTAAAGAATGTGTTATGATTAATTACCTTAAATCACACACACAGTTGCTGGTTTGTGTAAGTGCTGTTGTTCAAGATTCTGTTTAAGCCATATAAACTTAAACCTAAAAAATGAAATTTCAATGAGATTTCAAAATGCATGGCAGTGTAGGGAAATACGAAAAGATACCATCCAAGATTTTGTCATACGAAATGGAGACGACAGGATATTCAGGCACTGGTGGAAAAACGTACGCCACCATTAAGAAGCCTGGATGTGAAAGCCGCAAGGTCTCACCTAACAAGCACAGTGTGATCTCAGAGAAGGACATGCCAAGCACAGTGAAGTTGATGCTTTTGGCATGGGGATGTGTTTTCTGATCCAGGAAATATTATATGAAGAAACATTTCTGGCATGAGAGTGAAGCCAATGGTCATGAAGGCTTTGATCTTCTGATCTTCATCTGATATCCAAGCACATTTTCAAATGATGTGACATGTCGAATGTAAGGACCTCTGTGCAGAAACCTCGTGTGACCTGAGTGTGAGACTTAGACCTTCAGCTGATGCTAATATCTGAAGCAATATAGTATCAAGGTTGGTAGTGTGGTACTTTTGTCCTCATGGATCCTTAATACTTACTTGAGGGACCATGAGGGATGAAGAGGTTGTTAAATGGGGCAGAGAAAGAGAGAAGGAAGATCAAATATCAGTTACTATTCCAGAAGCCATGACCTTGTAGGGCAGCAGCTATAAACTACCAGCTAAATTGCACAGGGGCCTCAGGAAGGGCTTAGGTGTGTGTGCATTAGCAATGAATATATGAACTTATTAATTTTTGTTACACTGCTTCTGACTCTAAATGTAATGTTAATCTCTGAATGTATTTTTTGCATTACATCTGCATTCATATACAAAAAGTACCTATGTATATGTGCCTATTCAAAATGTTTTACATCAGCAGTTCCAGTTTCTAAAAAAAATCTTGTCCAGTTTAATCCTGGCGTTTGGTCACCATGTTGTTCTGGCACCTATATGGATGAAACCACATAAAAATTTTAGTCTTTTGTTTGGTACCTTTGGCTTCAAGCTCCAATAGTGTCCTGCTTTACCTCTGTTTATCCTGGTCAGGGTCACAGGGCCTAGCCTTGAAGTCACAGTATGCAGGCAAAGTCAATTACAGGGTTACATAAACACACCACCTGACTCTCAGGTCACAACCCATGTCCAGGATTTGACCCCAGCCTTTGCCGTCCCTGTTATCAATCAGTCAATCAATCAAAATGTATTTTTTTTATCGCTTTTTACAATGGTGCATTGTCTCAAAGCAGCTTTACAATATTATATTCTCTTAGAAGGCCAATCCCAAGTTGAGCAAGCGTAGAGCGACAGTGGAAAGGAAAAACTCCCTGAGGCCCAAGACTCAAAAACGGACTCATCCTCCATTGGTGGCCTAGATATTAATTATGTAAATACTTAAATAAGTATATTAAAGTAATAGTAAAAATAAGTAAGTAATACAATTTAAATCAATATTAAGATTTAAGTTGGTAATAATCTAAGTAACAAAACAGATTTTAAAACAAAATAGATTTTAAAATCAGTCCTGAGTGGGAGGTCCTAGGAGACACATCGTCTCTTGGTGACTAAGTGATGGAGGGAGTTACTGCTGTTATGGATTGGTGGACTGTTTATGGCACACTTACACCCATGCTCTGCAGACTGTGAATTGTAAGTCGCTCTGGATAAGGGCGTCTGCTAAATGACGTAAATGTGTTTCTCAAGAGATGAGCTCTGAAGCTCTTGTGACCCTAGCCAGTAAAGCTGGGGTTAATATGTGTGAAAAAATGTATGTGTTCTGGATTTGTTTAATCCACATGTATCAGTCACACCCCCCACCCTCTGATTCTGAATTCACTCACTCAGGCCAGGTTAGTCATGGATTCTGCGTTAAGCTCCAGCACTGCCAAGCTGTCACTGTTGAGCTCTTGAGCAAGACCCTAACAACCCAACTGTTTGTAAAACTGTGTCAGGTATAAATCACTCTGGATAAGAGAGGAGTGCAAAATAACTAAACGTGATTACAGGATTTAAAACTGGTTTTCCACTGTAGTAGATTAGGTAAGTTGCCTCTGTTCTGTCAGAAAGTAAATTTTGAAGTCATTGTGTGTACCAAGTGAGTTTAAAGCTGTATATTTGTTTCAAAATAAAATCGCTATGTGTGTCTGTGTGTGTGTGTTTGTGTGTGTGTGTGTGTGTGTGTGTGTGAGAGAGAGAGACATTGAGTGTTGACAGATTCACTTGGATGTGAAAGGCCAGTGTAAATACTTCCAGCTTTATTAAATAAATCTGTCAAATTGTCACTACAGCACCAGCTTTGCCAGAGTTCATTTTCATCATCTCATGTTAAATAGGTGTTAGCATGTAAATAACAGAATGGACGATGCAGAAATCACAATGTTCCAGACAGGTATTAACACTATGTGTGCTCAAGTGTTAATGGAACAATGCTTAAGCCTTGAGTTAGAAAGGTGACACTGGCCCCCTGTAGATGCTGAGAGATACCTGGCTGTGTGGCTCAGTGTGTGTATGAGAGCTGGTGCCCTTGGTATTTGGTTGTATGTTCTGTGATTGATGTGATATTGAATAACATAAGCAGTTTTGTCTTCCCCTTGTCTTTTTTGTCATCATGTAAACGGTTGATTGTTCAGTTAGAGGAAAGGAACGTGCTGGTACTCCCTGGTTTATGACAAGGATACTTTCTGACCAATCCATCAATGAATATAGGGGATATTTAATTATGGGATAATTTTGAAGCATTCACAAAATTTTGTCTTTGTCCCCTCACTCACAACCTAGAGAGTCTGCTGCTGAGTGAACACAGGCCAAATATCCATAGCTTAGTCACAGTCATACATGAGATGAATAATGAAAAGTTTCATTTAAAATGACCGTCTGTGGGAAATGGGGATGTCTCATGAGTTACAAGTCAAAAACTTGTATTTGAGGAGCTTGGCGACTAGAAATTAGGAGGAAATACACCTATCCCACATCCCCTATTAAAAGGGTCATAAATATTCCATTTCAAGATGAGTATATGCTAACATTATTTGTGGGACTTGCCGATCAGTTTAGGTAAATAATTCGACCTAAATAAATGTTCCTTTTTAAAAAGCTCGTTCTTAAAGAGGAATAATGATTTCTCAAAAATCTGAGTTTTATTACCGTTTCACAGTTTATAAGTAGTCTTGGTTATTCTGATTTCTCAATGGAGCTATAGAGCCCCTAGTGGCCATGCTTAGTTTATGCACTCAAGATTTTAAAGTACGGAAAACAAAATAAGAGCCAGTGTGCAGGAACAAAGAGTGCGTATGCTTGTGTGCACTAATGCGCGAACACAGATCTAGAATAAATGAAGAAACCTTTGCGAAATGATCACTTTCTTTGGGTTTATTAATTGTGGGTGTTGTATATGTTTGCGTGAAAAAGACCATTTTTGCTTTATTCTGTGAACTACAGACAAATTACAAATAGAAATATTAATTTTCTGTATTTATTCACTCTATATGACCAGTAATTGGAATAACAAAGGTGAGTTCAAACCTTATTTAATGATACATATAATAAAATGGGTGAATTTGCATTTTTAGCACAGTGACTATATGACAATATGACTGTTCTTGTCAAATCAATATTTCAACCAAAGCTTTTATGTTGTACTTTCGCTCAGTTCGGGGTTTTACAAAGAACAACCAGATGAAACGGTGTAGGAGAGAACATACAGGTAGTTTGGGGACAATCAAGGGCAAGCACACAACCAGGAAGGTAATTACACCGACACCTCACAGAGGTTGTGTCACCTCATAGCCAATGTGTCCCTGGTTCGATCTCAACTATATGAAGCTTGCATGTCCTCCCTGTGGGACCTCTGTGTGCTCTGATTTCTTCCCATAATATAAATATATGTATGCATTGGGTTAATGAATTATGCTAGGTAGGCCTGGTGTAAGTGTAGTAGTGTAGTAGTTTTGCAACCTTGTGCTTATCATGAAATGGGCCCAGCAGATGCTGATACAACGTTGAATAAATACACCACACACACAAACACTGACACTGAAGACAGACTGCTGTTCTTGAACTCCCGCCTCCCGTGGGGTAACCCATAACTGATGGCCCATAACTAATAACCTGATTTAAGGCATGACATCAGGTCTTAACATCCAGGCATGTGCCTCACTTTAAGGCTGCTGCAGTTTCACTTTCTAAAGGGACAGATTTGCCCTAGATGTTAACATCTGAGTGTTCATTACAGTGAGGGATGAGGGCACTAGATTGTACCAGCTGTTCAGAAGCAGGGATGCTGGCAGCACAGAGGACATAAATATCCACCCAGGCATTCCCTCTCTGCCGATGATGGGATGACCTCACGTTTAATAGCAATAGGGTGCTGCAGGGACATAATCAAATCAGATGGTGAACAGCAGGTGGGGATAGATGACTGCGATTAATTGTTGAACACAAATACACACTTGCCACAAAGAATCACACACACAAATCGCTCCTGTGGTTTGACACAGTAGGCTTATTTTGAAGTGTTTATTCTTATAATAATGAATAATTTGTTAAATCCTCTGTGTACAGAAAACATTTTATTTTTCTCTCTCTCTCTTTTGCACACACACACACACACACCCGTCATGCAGGAATCTTGCCCTCTCAGCTCAGCTGTCTCTCTTCTCTGGTGTCCTGTAGCTCCTCAATTTAGACTCCTTCACCCTCCTCTCCTATATCCTTCTCTTCAGTATTTCTTTCCACTCTCTTACCAGTGAAGGAAGGAGTAATATGTATAACTTTTTACATTTCATATTACAATATTAGAGCAGTGTTTTCTTGTTTTTTGTTTTTTTTAAGAGGACTTGTGTTGGAAGGGCTATCCATGACATACTTTAATGAAGGACGTTAATGTAAACCCAGTACTAGTTAAATGTATATATTTTTATAAACATCTAATCAAACTAATTATATATACTGCATAAGGCTCTGAAAACAGTCTTGTGAAGTAAAAATGTCACTAAGGGATGTATTCGACTCCAGGAATAGGGACTTGTGTGTAATTCGCTAGCCCACTATGTTCGGGTTCGAGTCACAGCAGTGCTTTCCGGTTGGCTGTGCCTGATGGAGGGCATGTTGATCTGGAAGTCCATCCCCCAGTGCTGCAACAGCCAGCCTCTGCCAGCTTTGGACAATCCTATGCTACCAGGGAAATTTTGGACACAAGCTACTGATTAGAGGGATTTTAATACGAAGCTGTTTCATTCAGCAGTATATTACAACCTAAACACATACAAACTAAACTAACATTATTTATGCAGTGTGATCTGATCTTCAGCCAAGTCATAAAATCAGACAAAGCAATTCTACCAAATCTAATAATGGGACTATGTGGTTAAGGTATTGGACTGTGAGTTCAAATGCCACCTTGGCCAAGATGCCACTGTTGGGTCCTTGAAAGGGCCTTTAAAACCAAAATTACTTGGTTTGTTAAATGGAAAATTCTGTAATGTATTGCATAAACACTTACATACACACACTGTTTATTAATGATTTACAATTCATGATGAATACTTGCCACTCAATCAAACACGTTTGTTACTGCAATTAAAAGAGGTTAGTCAGTTTTTTAAGCAACCTTTTTATTATGCTTGACGCTATCAGAAAAGCGTATTGTTCCATAATTGAATGCAAAGCTGAAATTTTACCCTTCATGCCTGTCCTAGCACCCTATCAGCTCTTCACCCCCTCCCTGCTTATGTTTAGGTGCTCTTTAGGGAGTCTCCAGTAGCCATTCTGTGCTAAATGAGGGACTGATCAGCATGCTCCCACATTTAGCATCCGGGCTGTAAATCCATATCATACCACCGCACAAGAATCACACAGCGACTGGACAAGCCTCAGTCCTTTATAGTCTCTTCCTGTCATTTCCCATTTCTTCCGTTTCAGTCCTAATCATCCTCTCCTACTCCTACACTTCACTTGAAAACTTACTTTAATAGTCTGTTATAACCATCACTCAAACACACATGCACAGTTTCAGCTCAGCCCCTCTGCCCTGCTCGCCCACACACACACAGACCGAGCTGCTATTGCACAGCTTTCCTTGACGTAGACTCAATTAGACATGTGGTTAAGCTGCACTGTATAATAACAGCCTGCTTTCTCCATGACACATCCCGAGCATAGACAGAGGGGGAAAGGCTTCGAGTTATGATTAGGTAGTGTTGAGAGGTTCCTGGAGGATTTTTAATGAGTCTTAAAATAGTACAGTAATTAAGGCTATGGTCTGTGTGTGTTCATATCTCCTATTCGTCTCAGTCCAACAATCTTTCCTTTCCTCTTTCCTGCACTCATTTTAAAACTGTTAATCTAGTCCTATAAATCAGATTGACGGGTGCAGGAGTAACTTTGTTCTTGTCATGGATATAGCCATGAATGCTGGCATGACCATACTAAATCAATACATTTGAAACCAGATGAAAAAAGATGTGCTGATTATTTTTTTTTATTTGCTACCATTATCAGACCTTCACAGCCTGGTGTAATTCTCACCTGAGGAAGGCTGGCACTCAGATCGAGAACATCGAAGAGGATTTCAGAAATGGCCTGAAGCTCATGCTGCTGCTCGAGGTTATCTCAGGTATTCATAGCTACACTGTATAAAGCACACACAGCTAGTACAAAGCACAGTATACCCCACAGCCACTTTATATTATATACACATATAACTAATCAGCCAATCACATGGCAGAAGCTCAGTGCATTTACGTATGTGGACATGATCAAGATGACCTGCTGTAGTTCAAACTAAACATCAGAAAGAAGAAGAAGGATGATTTAAGTGACTTGAAAATCCGCTCAGAGCAGCCATCTAGCACAAACAACCATGTCACGTTCACATGGTCTAGAACTGGTCAGATTTTCATCAGCCTTTTTTTAGGGTTAACAGAATGGTTTAAAAAAAGAGGCAATATCAAGTGAGTGGCAGTTGTGTGGGTGAAATGCCTTATTGAGGCCATGATCAAAGGAGAATGACCAGACTGATTCTGCTAGACAGGCAACAATAACTCAGATAACCACCGAGTGGTTATGGAAAAGAACGTCTCTGAATGCACAATATGTCAACATGTCAGACCACATCAGGTGGTTGTCAGGTGGGAACAGGCTACGAGTTTGCATGTGCTCACCAAAATTGTACAGAAGATTGGAAGAACATTCGGATGGTAGGATCAGAATCTGGCAACAACTTTTTCAACAACAGGGCTGAAATACTTTTGTCTTAATATTAGCATTTAAAGTCAGTAGTAATGATCTAACACACCATCTGAAGAGTCTTACACCAGAACAGCTGTTGTCTGAAGCTCAAATCTAAACAGATATACAATTTAAATAATTCTACATGCCCACAGCCAGTGTTGATTGATGGATGTTCCAATGTGTTGGCACAGCAGTTAAGGTGCTGGATTTATTACTAGAAGCAGTACACAGTTCCCAGTCAAAGCACTTTGTTAGTTGACATGGGAAGCTCTTGCGCATGAGCCTAAAACCTTTAATTGCTTGAATTGTACTTGTAAGATTGTAACATGTTTAAAGTCTTTACTGGACTTCTTTAAATGTATATTGAGGTAATTCATTATATAGGAGCTAAACCAAGTCCAAATTTGATTTCTGTCCAGATTGGCTTTGCCTGTGCTCTTTCTTCTTCTCCCCTGAGACATTTGCAGGCAGAATTACCTACAGTTTTTAACAATAGGTTACCAAGGTTTCCAAGTCAATCAGCAACATCTCCATATCTACAGTAGAAGTCTTAAATAGTCCCTGAACTACTTAATAGTTTCCATATAGCCACAAAAGGAGAAGGGAGAAAAACAAAAGCCAACTAATTTAGAATTGATTTTAATGGTCGCTACAGTCATAAAAACTTTATCTTTAAAAAAAAAATGTACGATGCATCCCCTCACATCATAGATTCTGAACTTTGCATTTGCAGCATTTACATGTTCTCCCTGTGTCTGCATGGACTTTTTCTGGGTACTTCAGTTTCCTTGTATAATTCATGCTTTAGAATCAGATCTCTCTAGTGACTTTGAGTGTGTGTGTGTGACCGTGTGTGTGACAACCCTGAATTGCATTAAGTGGTATGGAAAATGAATGATTAAACTATATGAGTTTATATACTTTTAGCTTTCTAACAATAATAACCAGTTGTGTCAGGCAGGTACTGTATGTGTAATTGTATTATGGAATAGTTTAAATGTGTAAAAATGTAATCACAGATGATTCTTTATTCACCAAGTAAGAGCTCTACTACTGTTGTAATACTGTAAGCTCTCCTGTAGATTTCAGCACCAGCAGGTTCTCCTGTCCTTCGGTTTTGCCTGTTAGTGTGTGATCCACTCAGGTTGGCATTAATGGTAAATTTAGTTTTTTCTAACCAAAGTGATGATCTCATTGATAGGTGAGAGATTGCCTAAACCAGACAAAGGAAAGATGCGTTTCCACAAGATCGCTAACGTGAACAAGGCTCTGGACTTCATTTGCAGCAAAGGAGTGAAACTGGTGTCCATTGGTGCTGAGGGTAAGAACCCCGGTTCCTGTGTTTATGAGTCCAGTGCCACCTTTGTGTAGTTTTCTGTTATTGCCGTACTGTGTTTTTAAATCTTAAACCTCTCTCTCTCTCTCTCTCTCTCTCTCTCTCGTTTGCTTTACATCTGCAGAGATTGTTGATGGTAACGTGAAAATGACTCTTGGAATGATTTGGACCATCATTCTTCGTTTTGCTATCCAGGACATTTCTGTGGAAGGTACATACACAGCACCCTATGGCTGCCAATTATTCCCTACCCCTGATTTTACCCCTGCTTGTCATGGGGACTGCTTTGTGGGGTGGATCATAGACTAACCTTAAGACTTGCAGGGCATAGGCAAGCATGTTGGCTAAGCAGGGTGCCAAGCTGGGTACAAGTCATTTGTAATGTAGCCTATCCGAGCTGTTGACATGAACATTCTTTCTGATTGAACAAGATAAAAGTCCTTTAATTAAGCAGTTCTACAAAAGGAAAGCAATCTGTGTCAAATTCATTCCAATCAGACCATGTGTGTATGTTCTGTCTTTAAACTAGTCCACTTTAAAATGGTCAGCAGGATGGATGAATAATATGTAAGAATGTTGCAGTATGTGAAGTTAACCCCTCGTCCTGTTTACTATGTGCCCAGGTTATGGCAGTGTTACACTAAATGGTAGGGCTGTAACAAAACACTCTGCTTGTGATTTCATTTCGATTCACTAGTTCACGATTTGCTTTTCTTATGATATTCAGGTGTAAACAATACAAAACAATGCACATTAAAAAAAAAGGTTTACAAACCTGCAATTTAAAGAAATGACTAGAAGCAGAGGTTTAAAACTGTAAATTAAATTAGATTGAAGCTTCACCATATATCAAATCATATGAGTGAAACCATTACTTTTTATTTTGTATGTATGATTGATGACTCCCTCTGGTGTTAAACAATGCAATCGCATCTGATAGCATAATAAAGAGAATTCATGACATCATGTCTCTATAAAATAAAATTGTGATGCATTGCTACACCCCTGCTAAATGATGTTTCATTCACTGACTTTGGATCAGATTACACTTACTTCATATAAACAGCCATTTTTATGAGATCATTGTGTATCGTCAAAATATATAGACAGTTCAATCAGAACATTTAATCGAAATTCACAGTAATTATAATGTTAACAGTAATTAAAACCAGTCTCTCCATGCGCTCATTTACCAATCTCTGCTTATTGTAACCTGGTAGAGACCTCTGCTAAAGAGGGTCTACTGCTGTGGTGCCAGAGGAAGACTGCCCCCTACAGGAATGTTAATGTACAGAATTTCCACATCAGGTAAGACCCTGCTAGTGAGTCGCAACACACCGGACTGTCACAATCAAATTCAGACATGATCAATGTCCTCATTTTTCTATTGTTTACCATTTTTGTGCTATTTTCTTATATGTCATTATCACAAATTGTATTAAACACATTCTAATAATCTAGACTTTGGTAAAGCTTGTGAAATGCAACATAACAGTGAATATATGTTTTTTTGGTACTCACTCAATTCTCAAAGAGGATTTCTGACTATATAATCTGGATAAAAGTACATAAAATAATGTATTTTCAGTATGGAAGAAGAATTTGAGCTCCCTTTTCATGATTGTAATGCTATGGGGAAAACAGAGCTTTTCCCTCTGATCAATTAACTAATGCACAATATAATAAGTCTCATCAACTCAAAGCAAAATGAAATGTCCTAATCTAGGCACATGATCACAATACATAGTCATGACTTCTATGTGTATTTAAAATGAGAGATTACTGTAACGGCGCTTATGAAAATAAACCATTGTTTTAGGATGCTATGGAATCTGTTGTTTTTATTGGTCATGGTGTGGTATCCATGGCTTTGTGGCAGAAACACTGTGGCTACTCTGGTATCTCTTACTACTGCTTATTTGGGGAGGATATTGGAATCCCTTTGATTAATCTATGATTTCCAGATGTACCATTTATGATCCAGGTAGATCCAGACTCCCTATACAAAATAGTCACCATGCCTGTTTAAGGTGGTAGTAGCTTCACACTCCTGCAGATGGTGCTGCATGAGATTGATCTGGCTCTACAAACCTGTGGGAAGTGCAACAGGAACCATAGATTGAGAAGAGGTGGTACAGTTCAGTGAATGTCTGGTTCTATATGACGAAAATGGCTAACAAAGCAGAAATTAATGACTGGCAAAAAGGAGTGCAAATGTGTGCATGCCAAAAGTCATAGTGTGTATACTAGTGCTATACCAGCAGTGGCAAAAATCCCACTCTACGGGAAATTATCATGAGAATTTGTGACGGTATTACATGGTGTTAGGTATGTTTCAATAACAAGGGACTTTTTTCTAGTGTTAGGTAAATCTTTTACAGCCCAATATGTTGAATGCATACAGACCAGTTCCATGGAAAAAAACGTAATAAAAATGATTTAAAAAATCTAAACAGGTTCTAATGATCAGAGTTAAAAGTTAACTTGCCTCAGACAGTATTACATTTTAGATCCTCAGGTGGACTGACGGACAGACGGCAATAGGAGAGGTAGAATACTGCTCAACTATTAAATGTTTTAGTTCCATGGTTTTGAACAGATGCAGTGGCTTGTTTTTCCTCTC
Organism: Parotocinclus haroldoi; assembly: GCA_034779995.1. NCBI lineage: Eukaryota > Metazoa > Chordata > Actinopteri > Siluriformes > Loricariidae > Parotocinclus > Parotocinclus haroldoi. The sequence goes on along the minus strand of JAUZST010053640.1, from coordinate 6,417 downwards.
TGCTTCAGCTTTCTGATTCCAGCCTTTTTATGTGTCACTCATTCTCCTCACCTGTCTGTTTCTCTTTTCACCATCATACCTCTCTTCATGCCTCTCCACCTCTTTACTGGGGCTGCTCAGTTGGAAGGATGGACTTGCTCTGTGTGCCCTCATCCACAGACACAGACCTGACCTTATTGATTACTCCAAACTGAGAAAGGTGCTCTCTCTTACTCTACCTCCATTTTCTGGTTTCTTCTCTTTGCTTCCTGCTACTGCAGTTTTGTACAGTTACCTGTTGTCGTGTTTCTGGGTTGAAACTGATGTGCTGTTTTTGGGTGTTTTTGATCATTCTGTAAAGGACGATCCCATTGGAAACCTGAACACAGCATTTGAGGTGGCTGAGAAGTACCTGGACATCCCCAGAATGCTGGATGCTGAAGGTGAGAACACAAGATCAGGGCACTATATGTAGCATAGTTTTAGAATAATTTACAGAGGTTTACATACACTGCTCACAGATATTTCAGTATGGGTTTTATATATATAACCACATGATGACGTTTGGATACTATTGTTTTAATACCTCTGTTGTCTTAAGGTCTGAATATTAGAATATATTATTAAAATTGTCACTACCAAAGAGTTGTTATAATAATAAATTCTAATGTCTTAATTTCAGCTGTGTACTCGAATTGCTGGGCTGCTTCTGTGATTTATTAAACACGAGACTTGAGAAAAATTAAATCACTAGTGCATGTCCATAAATACTGAAACAGAAGTTCAGGCCAACTGAAATTCTGTTTTACATTTGCATTGAGCATGTTGAAATGAATAGCATGCCAGTGTAGAAACATTAAATGTGGCTGCCTAACACATTGTATTGTTCCCTCTCCAGATATTGTGAACACTCCAAAGCCTGATGAGAAAGCCATTATGACTTATGTGTCCTGCTTCTACCACGCCTTCGCTGGTGCTGAGCAGGTAAAGTGAGATGCTGGCAGTAGTAACTTCTGTCGCTGATTGTCAAAATTCAAATGCATCTCATTTACTTTCTCTCCTTTCTCGCTCATTCACTTGCTTTCTCACTCTGTCTCTCTCTCGTGCTGCCTCACTCTCCCCCTGTAGGCTGAAACTGCAGCTAATAGGATTTGTAAAGTTCTGGCAGTGAACCAGGAGAATGAGAGGCTGATGGAAGAGTATGAGAAGCTGGCCAGTGAGGTAAGTTAATAATTACCTTTAACTAGATTTATACTGTGGTCGTAGAAAACACTGCTGACCGGCTGCCAGGTGTCAGTTAATCAGTTCTCTAGAGGAGTCAGGTTAAACGATGCAAACATTAGAAACAATTTATACAGCTTTGATGGTTTTTCCCGGTATTGGCAAGTACCCAAATGCATAGTTCGTAGTCAGAACATCTGGATGTTAAGTGAATCTG